>CAUYRH010182497.1:0-19868 GCA_963574655.1 Perodicticus potto
ATTTGTTTTTTTTTTTTTTTTTTTTTTTTTTTTGAGACAGAGTCTCAGTCACCTTGGGTTTGAGTGCTATGGCATCATCACTCACTGAAACTCTTGGACTTAAGGGATCCTCTTATCTCAGCCTCCCAAGTAGCTGAGACTACAGGCACCTGTCACAACGCCTGGCTTATTTTTCTGTTTTTAGTAGAAATGGGTCTTGCTTTGCTCAGGCTGGTCTTGAATTCCTGAGTTCAAGCAGTCCACCCACCTCAGCCTCCCAGAGTGGTGGGATTTGAGGTGTGAGCCACCATACCTGGCCACTACTGGCTAGCTTAAAACAATGTTTATAATAGGAGAAGCCTGCATGTCTTTGCCTTTTTAGAAGCTTAAGTATGTGGGCACACATGGTCAGGGCATTCCTAAAAAAAAAATTATTAAACATAGAGTTGCTATGTGACCCAGCAGTTCTCCTAGGTATATACCCAATAGAAATGAAAACTTTATGTCTATACAGAAATTTATATGTGATTGTTTATAGCAGAATCATTCATAATAGCCAAAATGTAGAAACAGTGATGTCCATCAGCTGATGAATAGATAATTCAAATATGTATATACAATGGAATATTATTCAGCCATTTAAAAGGAGGGAGGAACAGTCACAGTGGCTGACTCCTGTAATTCCAACACTTTGGGAGGCCAAGGCAGGAGGACTGCTTGAGGCCAGGAGTTCAAGCCTAGCCTAAGCCTCATAGTGAGAGCCTGTCTCTACAAAAAAATAGAAAAAGAAAACGGCAAAATCAGCCAGGCATGGTGGTATATACCTGTAGTCCCAGTTACTTGGGAGGCTGAGGTAGGAGGATTGCTTGAGCCCAGGAGCTTGGAGGTTGCAGTGTTGATGCCCCCGCACTCTCACCCTAGGCAGCAGAGCAAGACCATGTCTCAAAAATAAATAAATAAAAAGGTTAAAAAGAATGAAGTATTGGTATAATAAGAATAAACCTTGAAAATACAATGCTAAGTAAAAGAAGCAAGTAGCAAAAGGCAGTGTGTTCTATGATTTCATTTAGGTAAAACACCCAAAGTTGGCAAATTTTATAGAGACAGAAAGTAGATTAGGATTTGCAAGGAAATGAAGTTCCTACTGCTGATAGATAAGGGATTTCTTTTTGGAACGATAAAGTTGTTCTGAAATTAGATGTTTGTGCTGGTGATTGCTAGCTCTGTAAATAGATCAAAACCATTGAATTGTAAACTTAAAATGGGTAAATTGTATAGTGTATGAATTGCACCTCAATAAAATGGTTATATGGCTCAGCGCCTGTGGCTCAACGGGCTAAGGCGCCAGCCACGTACACCTGAGCTCGCGGGTTCAAACCCAGCCCGGACCCGCCGAACAACAATGGTGGCTACAACCAAAAAAAAATGGCCAGGCGTTGTGGCGGGCGCCTGTAGTCCCAGTTACTTGGGAGGCAGAGGCAGGAGACTTGCTTGAGCCCAGGAATTGGAGGTTGCTGTGAGCTGTGATGCCACGGAACTCTATCCAGGGTGACAGCTTGAGGCTCTGTCTCAAAAAATAAAAAAATAAAATGGTTATATTATTGTATTTTCTCTACCCCAACCAAGTTAAAAGCTGTTATATTAAAAGGAAAGGAAGAAAAGAAAAGATTGCTTTGCATTTCCTAAAGTGAAGCAGTGGACAAAGTGTCTAATTTTTAGCATGTGTAGTGATCTGGCACCCCATAGTCTTAATCTTTAAAAGCAAAGAACTCGTTTTTAACTTCCCAGAGGTTACTTTTTCCTAGACAAATGTTTGTTTGCTCATTCCTTTAACAAATAAATGTTAAGTGGGCCCTACAGGGTGTCTGGTATTGTGCTGAAGACTCAAAACTGAACAAGCTGAACTTATCACCTTCCTTCCACCAAAGCTGTCTTCTGAGTTTTCTATCTTGATGAGTGCTATTACTACCGTTTCACCTCTGAGGTCAAAAACCCAGGAGATCTTTATGATTCTTCATGGCTTTTTGTTCACATGCAGAAGGTCACCAAGTCAAATCAAGTCTATTTCATATCCTTTAGTTTGTCCCTGTCTTTCCCTCTCACCAACATACTGGTTCTTTTATCTAGCCCAGTGATTCTCAGCCACATTGTGTTAATATGAGCAAAATACCGAAGTTTGCAAGTGGTTTAACAAAAACCAAGAAAAACTAATCTAGACATGGTGGCTACCTCTGTAGTCCTAGCTTTTTAGGAGACTGAGACAGGAGGATCACATGAGCCCAGGAGTTCAAGTCCAACCGAAGCAACATATCAAAACCCTGTCTCTAAAATAAAAAATAAAGAAAATAAAACGAGAGGAATAATCACCTAAATGTCCCTTTCACTGACTTGCATTGCACTGAACTTTTGCAAGTGGAAGAGAAAACAGCATTATAGCTAGTGTACCAAGAATTATATACAATCCTTAAGTTACCTATATTTGGTGAATAGGGGTATCTAATTTGCATGTCATCAGTAAAAGGTAAAAACTTCTGATTTGATGAATATGATCATAGTTTCTAAAATCTGTATTGCTCTAGATTCAATTCTTAGTAAGTCATTTTTGCCAAAGATCCCGAACATCCATATCCGATCATAACATTTTCCTAATTAGACTTCTGCAGTGACTGGGCATTGCTTGTAAGAGAAACTGTAAACTCCTTTGCTTGATGGGCTAGGTCATCATTGATTTTGCGCCTATCTAACTTCATTTCCAGCAAGACACACTTTTTATATGTTCATGCTTTGGCAAGTGCTATTGATATTTGTTAGGGATGTGCTTCCGTGATTTATCTGAGCGGCAGACTCCTTTCAGGTCGTAAGCACACATGGATCTTCTCTATGTAGCAAACTTAAATTTCTTCTATGATAGCTCCACTGTTTTGTAATACACATAGTAGTTTTCATAATGTGTTATAGTTATGAAATCATTATAATGATTAAATCATTTTAATGTGTTGTTTTCCTTTTACATTTGGCTCCATAAGAGCTCGTACCTTCCTTTATTTTTATATTCCCAGCTTTTAGCATGCAATCTAATACAAATTAGATTCTCAGTATTTATTGAGCAAACTCAGAATTAGTTTATCCAAAAATTTTAATTTAGCCAAAGTATTTATATGTTATCATATCAAATGAAATTAAAATATTAAGAAAAAACACTTATGGTGTTTAAAATATTAAGAAAAAACACTCATGACTTTATATCCTATGTTCCTGAAGTAATGCTAATTTTATATTGTCTACATGATTGACTTTTAAATATAAATGTAGTTAACCAAAAATACCATAATATTGTTTAAAAATACATATATACATGGAACCTGTACCTTAACTTTTACATCATATAGAATTTATGTTTATTATTATTTTTTTGTTTTGTAGAGACAGAGTCTCACTTTATGACCCTGGATAGAGTGCCGTGGTGTCACAGCTCACAAGCAACCTCAAATTTTTGGGCTTAAACGATTCTCTTGCCTCAGCCTTCCAAGTAGCTGGGACTACAGGCACCTACCACAAGACCCGGCTATTTTTTGTTGTTGTTTTTATTGTTGTCATTGTTGTTTAGCAGGCCGTGGCCGGGTTCGAGCCCTCCAGCCCCGTGCATGTGGCTGGCACCCTAACCATTGAGCTCTGGGCATCAAGCCTGTTTCATGTACTTATTAAAAGAAGAACTTTTAGATGAGGCTGGGTGCTCATCCCTATAACCACAGCACTTAGGGAGGCCAAGGTGGGAAGGTCACTTGAGACCAGCCTAGGAAACGTAGTGAAATCCCGTTCTCTACAAAAAATAGAAAAATTTGCTCGACGCCTGTGGCTCAACGGGCTAAGGCGCCAGTCACGTACACCTGAGCTGGCAGGTTCGAATCCAGCTCAGGCCCACCAAATAACAATGACGGCTGCAACCAAAAAATGGCCGGGCATTGTGTGGGACGCATGTAGTCCCAGCTACTTGGGAGGCAGAGGCAAGAGACTCCCTTGAGCCCAGGAATCGGAGGTAGCTGTGAGCTGTGATGTTACAGCACTCTATCCAAGGGTGACAGCTTGAGGCTCTGTCTCAAAAAAAAAAAAAAAAAATAGAAAAATTAGCTGGATGTTGTGGCATATACCTAAGAGGTTGAAGCAGATCACTTGAGGTTGTAGTGAGCTATTAATGACTCCACTGCTCTCCCACCTAGGTGACACAGCAAGACTCTGTCTTAAAAAAAAAGAAAAATACTTCAGACAAATTTAATTTCATCATTTAATTGAGTGAAGACAGATTCATAAATTGGGCAGCCCCCAGAACCAAAATAGATTTAAAGTAACTCTGTGACTATCACATGGTCCCATAGTACCACGGACAAAAAAGAAAACAGAAGGGAGGTACTGAAGTAGCTGGATCAGTTGTAGCTCTTTGCCTTATGGTTTGAACAGTTGACTGCCTGTGATTGGCCAAAACTGTGTAGCTGGTACAAGAGTAGGTTACAGTTCACTTTAAGTCAAATTTAAATATGTAAGAAGACAACTTTAGGCTAAACATTTTCTCTTTTTCTTCTCTTTTCTTTCATTTTTTTTAAGAAGCCTGCTTCTGTCACTCAGGTTAGAGTACAGTGGCACAATGATAGCTCATTGTAACTTCTATCTCCTGGGCTCAAGCAGTCTTCCTACCTTGGCCTCCCAAATAGCTGGGACTACAAGTGCCACCAAGCCCACCTGAGTAAGTTGTTTGTTTTAGAGATAGGATCTTGCTCTCTTGTCCAGGTTGGTCTCTAACTCCTGGCCTCAAGTAATCCTTCTGCCGTATATAGCTAAAGTGCTCAGACTACCAGCATAAACCACCTCTTCCAGCCACCTAACTTTATTTTTCTTTATTTTTCTTTTCTTTATTTTTTGGTAGAGACAGAGTCTTCACTTTGTCACTCTCAGTAGAGTGCAGTGGAGTCACAGCTCACAGCAACCTCCAGCTTCTGGGCTTAGGCGATTCTCTTGCCTCAGCCTCCTGAGTAGTTGGGACTACAGGCGCCCAACACAACGCCCGGCTATTTTTTGTTGCAGTTCGGCCGGGGCCGGGTTTGAACCCGCCACCTTCGGTATATGGGGCTGGCGCCGTACTCACTGAGCCACCAGCGCCGCTTTTTTTTTTAAGACCAAGTCTTGCAGTTTCCCAGGCTAGTCTCAAACTTCTAGCCATAAATGATCCTCTTGCCTTGGGACCCCAAAGCACTGGGATTATAGGTGTAAGCCACCACACCTGACCTCCAGCCACTAAACCTAATTTAGAATAAGTTTTTTTGTTTGTTTGTTTGTTTTTTTGTAGAGACAGAGTCTCACCTTATTGCCCTTGGTAGAGTGCTGTGGTGTCACACAGCTCATAGCAACCTCCAACTCCTGGGCTTTGGCGATTCTCTTGCCTCAGCCTCCTGAGTAGCTGGGACAACAGGCGCCCACCACAACGCCGGGCTATTCTTTTGTTTTGCAGTTCGGGCCAAGACTGGGTTTGAACCCGCCACCTTTGGTATGTGGGGCCAGCGCCCTATTCGCTGAGCCACAGGCGCGGCCCTCACTAAACCTAATTTAATATACTATACTCTATGTCCTTTTCTATACAGGTCACTTTCAAAGCAACAGATAGTGAAAACCTGAAATTTAATATGGAGGAATACTTGAATATTTTTATTTTTTTTTTATTTTTTATTTTTTAGTTCTTCCAGTTTGCTGTATATTTTATGAGTAATTATTACAAATCTGTATCCGAATATTAATAAAGATTACTGGGAATTTAGAAATACTTAGGTATAAGGATCTGCATAGTAAGATTGAGTTTGTTAATGAGAATTGCATTCTCAAAAATATTCTGATTTTAGAATGATGGCATAGCACTCAATCTTTTAGGACTTTACTATTCTGGTGTAGTTTCTTAGATTTGGAGACCCAGTTTTACTCCTTGCCCTGCTTGTTTTGGAGACCCAGTTTTACTCCTTGCTCTGCTTGTAAAGTCTGTTTATCTGAATAGGTTAAAATTTTTGTTTTCTGAATTCTCTGATGCCCTTAGGGTAATTGGACATTACATAGCATCATATGGCCATGGAGAATAATCATGAATGCAAAATACATTTGTCAGTCATATTCTTTACTTTTTAGAATTCCCAATTAGGGTCTAGAATTCTAAATTAACTATGTTTTTTAACTCTAGAGGAGAAGAATGTTGGCAAAGTAAAAAGAGTGAGGGGTTTGGAGCCTAAAAAATTGGGTGCAAATCTTGGTTCTTTGACCTGTGTTTCTTTGGTTGAAAATAAACAGTAGTATCTAACAGGTAGTAATTTCTTCATAAATTGTAGCTCCTATCTGATTGGTATCAATTAACTCTGGGACTCGGTAAATGGTCTTCCTGTTATACTGAATTTTAAGTAATTGTTATACTATCTCTGTCTTCCCAAACAGGTTGTTCTTTGAGATTCTAAAAACAAAGGTTTTCAGATGACACAGATTAGAGTCAATGATTATTGCCACCTTCAGGAGAGCACATCCTTCACTGCTATTCCCAGCATGCCGATTAGAGAACAACATGAGTCTATTTACTTCACCTTTCTTTTTACAATACATCATATGATTAGTATTTTGTTCTGCTCTTTCCTGGTTATTGTTGAAGAATTTCTTTGGCCAGAATCCTTTGGTCCAGTCTCCTCTTTCACCATTTCTGAGTGATAGACTTCTGCCTTTTTTAGATTTTACAGAGACAACTGTAGAATCTTTTAAGAGTGTGCCAACTTCATTGCTTGTCAAAGTGGCTAGAAAATCCAGTTGCACCCATATAGAATGGGAAGCAGAATTTTATTACTCAGTTTTACTATCAGCTTGGTTCATTAAAAACTCCCTTTTTTGATGCAAGTACTGGCTTTTTAGACTTATCTGAACAATATAGACAGTCAAAGTCCACCTCAATCGGGTGCTGCCTGGCAATTCTGTTTTTCCCCCCAGTATCCAACAGGGGAGTGCTATTTTAAATCTTCTCCATAATCCTTCAGTGTTTATATCACTGTCTTTTCACTTTCAACAAAAGACTTATTTTCTACAGTACTGAACAAAGAGGGACTTTCTCAGCCTTGAGCCAGTAAGTCTATAAGTTTCCTTGATCGTGCACCCCTTCCTACTTCCCAGTCAAGTGTGTTGTATTCCTGCCCCCAGTTATTTCTCAGTCTGCTTGCGCCTTCCCAGCCAGACTTTCTGAAAGAGCTGTCTAGGTTCACTTTTTTAGATCCTCCCCATAGTCACTATCCAGATTATTGAAGTGTGGTTCCATTGACTGCTGGAAGTGCTCTCAACCTCCAGATTGCTAACCACAGTAGCCACCTCTCTGTTCTTACCTTCCTCTCTCGACATTGGATACATATGATTCCTTCTTTCTTTAAGAACTTTCTTGTTCTGAGCAGCTCCTCTGTGGCCATCCTTTGTAGTTCCTCTTTCCCTGCCTGTACTTTGAATGTTGTCGATACTGATATTGCTAAGCTCTTTGCACATTTTCCTCAGAATATGTGAAATATTCCTTGAATATTTATTGAATGAATGAATTGTATCTATCCTGATGATTTCTTAAGGGATTTGACTATAATTGGACCTTGTTAACTGAAAACAATTATAGTAAATTAAACCTGATTACGTATTTCACAGCCAGACTTTGGTCCACTGGACCATGATTGTCTTAAACCATACTACTACGTATATGTAGTGAAAAAAATCTAAGCTTGCTATACAGCTTTTATGTTTATAAGATTCAGCTATCATTTTGTGAGTTCTCTGTATATAAAAGATAATTAAAAAGTAAAAGAGCATGCTTCTAAAATTTTTGTACCTGTTTCTTTACATAAATCCTATAGCATAATTGTTTATCCTCAATTAAGTAGAAGTATGTATTCTGAAGGTTAGGTTTGGAAGGAAGAGAATCAATATTTGATGAAACCGTTTTATGCCAGGCACTGACCTATGTGCTTATCTGTATTATGTAATTTCATCTTTTAACAACTCTGAGAAAGGAGAAAACTGTACACTGCAACATGAAATTGAGAACCAGAGTTTATGACGTCAGACTTTGTAGCCTTTGAAATGCTATAAAGTGAAAAACTAAGCTGAGAATGAATGCTAAATGTAAAAATAAAATACTGTGGCTTTTTCAGTTTAACAAATCTAAATTTTGTTAAAAGTTTTCTATGTCATTTTGTACGTAGGCAGTTATTTGGCAGAAAACTAGAGTATCAGATCACAAGATGGCTCTCATGTCAGTTCTGGGGACTGCTGTTATGGGCAATATGGAATCCTTTCAGTACCACACTGAAGAATCTCAGGTATGCAACAAAAATGTTCTTTAATAATTCAGATTTACTAATAAAGCTGTTAAAGTATTTCCCTTGGTGGAGGTGTTGAGGGTGGTAAGAGGTTTTTCTTTTAATGTTTTTATCAAGTAGGTATGTAAGATAATACATAGAACAGAGATCATGTTAAACCACCTTCTGCAGCGCTTTCCTTTTTATCGTTTTTTCTTTCTTGATTACATTGATTTTTTAAAAATATTTTTCAATTTAGAATCTTACCTATTCACTTTCTTCTGTGAAAGGAAGAAAAATATTTGAGCTTGCTTATCTTTTTTTCCCTTTCTCTATCCTAAGCATTTGCTCAAACTATCTTTTCTTGCTTGTCAGTTTTACAGTGCTTTTTGACTTCATGTGATAGATAAGGTTAACACTCCCCCTATTACTCTTACTTGCTTTGTGCTCTTTCATTCTTGTTAACAGTATTTTAGTATTATGAAGCTTAATACATTTTTTTATGTAATCATTTTTTTAAAGTCTTGCATCTTTTGTCTGAAGACTGATTCTAAAAGTTGAAAAGTTATGTGAAGTATACATCATTATGAGTATAAATAATTTTTATTGCAAAGCTGAGTTTCGTGCTAGGATTTTATTTCTTCTCTAAGGATCCAGTATGTTCTTTATATGCCTTACAAATGAGAATACTCCTAGTGTCCTGATTAAATGGAATCCCCTTTCTCATATTCCCTTCAGTTGCTGAAAATTTATCATGTTTTTCTTTGCTTAATACATGAACTATTTTATGTGGCTGTTTTTTGTGTTTTTTGAGGGGGGTAATAAAGTGGATTGTTTTGGTTTTTCTGGGGTTTCCAAAGGTTTTTTCTTTTTTTTTAAATGAAGAAGTTTTCTTCATCGTATCAGCAATAAAATCCAACTTTGTTAGTCATTCTAGCTATACTAGTAATCTGTTCCATTCCTTCTTTTTTTTTTTTTTTTTTTTTTTTTTTGATCAGCTTTCTCGGGTTGAAAATTCCATCTTTTGGCAGTCATTTTTCTTAGAACCCATTTATTATTTGGATTGGCTGTATTTTAGACCTGTACAACTCTCATCCTTGGATTTCCTTCATAGGAATACTAGTTGGTTCCATTATTTATTTTTCTTTCTTTTTTTTTTGGAGACAGTCTCAAGCTATCACCCTGGGTAGAGTGCTGTGGCATCACAGCTCACAGCAACCTCCAATTCCTGGGCTCAAGTGAGTCTCCTGTCTCTGCCTCCCAAGTAGCTGGGACTACAGGTGCCCACTACAACGCCCGGTCATTTTTTGGTTGCAGCTGTCATTATTGTTTGGCAAGCCCGACCTGGATTCAAACCCACCAGCTCTGGTGTACATGGCTGGCGCCTTAGCCTGTTGAGCCACAGGCGCTGAGCCTCTCTCTCTTTTTTTTAATGAAACTCTCTATTGTTGATTAGAACCTCTACTTATTTTCATGTAGCTTTTTCTCAGGTTTTTTACCTTTTCCTTTTTTCATGAAGTTTGAGAGTTCTCACTTTGTCTTTTAATGTATCTATTGAGTTTTTTTACTTTAAAGTTAATTTTAATTTCCAAGAGTAAAATTTTTACATTTTGTTGCTTTTCTGTAACTCCATATTGTTTTATAAATACATAACCTTGAATTTCTTTATAGACATTGTTTTTGTTTTAAAAGTATTAGTTCCTTAAATAATTTCTATTTCTTAGGAGGTCAGTTTTGTGACATTGTTTTAAAATTATTAGTTCTTAAATAATTTATATTTCTTAGGAGGTCATTTTTGTTCATGAGATCTTTTTCCTTTAATCCTCTAATTCTCTCCTTGCCTTTCCCTGTCAATAAGAAATTAGGAACATGGTGTTTGTGATTGCACTTACTGACTGTCAAGTTCCACTTGGGAGTTGAGTAATCAAGATCCTAGTCCTGTTCCTGGAGTATGAGAGAATTCTATATGCCATAATGGGATGGAGGCTTACTCGGCACACTGGGCCCTTACTTGCTCCCCTAGTTCTAGGAAATTCATCTTTCTCCCTTCTACTTCCTTCCTCCATCTTTTTCTCTCTCTCTTTTTTCCCCTATAGTGTAAGTTAGATCAATTGTAATTAGTTCATGACACATTTCCTTTATTCATTTTCTTAATAGAAGAGTCCTTTTGCATATAGATATACAGTTGTCCTAGCTTCCTAGCTTTTGTTGTTTTTTTGAGACAGGGTCTTCCTCTGACTCTGTGGCTAGAGTGTGGTGGCATCATCATAGTTCACTGCCACCTCAGACTTCTGGGCTGAAGTGATTCTTCTGCCTCAGCCTCCTGACTGCCTGGTCCTATAGGTACACCCCCCTACGTCAGCTAATTTTTCTAATTTTTGTAGAGATGCGGTCTCCCTTTTTTCAGGCAAGAACCTATATAATACAAGCATATTTCAAGATAGCATCATGCCATTTTTAGGTTGTTGTCATCATATTTCACAGCATCTAAGATAGAGCCATAGTTTAGTATTTATTTCTGAGAGACATATACCTAATGCTGAAAATTGTACCCTGAATGGCTCTTAGCTCTAGAAGAGGCCTTTTCTTTTCTTTCTTTCTTTCTTTCTTTCTTTCTTTTTTTTTTTTTTTTTGTAGAGACAGAGTCTCACTTTATCACCCTCTGTACAGTGCCGTGGCGTCACAGCTTACAGCAACTTCCAGCTCCTGGGCTTAGGCGATTCTCTTGTCTCAACCTCCTGAGTAGCTGGGACTACAGGCTCCCACCACAACACCCAGCTATTTTTGTTTGCAGTTTAGCGGAGGCTGGGTTTGAACCTGCCACCCTTGGTATATGGGGCCAGAGCCCTGCTCACTGAGCCACAGGCACTGCTCTCTCTTTCTTTTTTTTTTTTTTTTCCCAGTTGTAAGATAGGACTTTTATTAGAAGTTAGAAAGGGATACAGAAGTAAAAAGCACCAGAGCTTCTGGAAGGGGAAAGAACTGAAGAACTCACTCAGGAGAATCCAGTGGACTCTTTTTACACTTGGCTGGCAGTTAGTAGATGGAAATGAGTGCATTAACAAATGAATGAATGTAGTTAGAAGAGGCCTTTTCCTTATTGTCTATCTGCTGACTTTAACCCAGAGGCTGTCTGGAGATCTGCTAGGCAATTCACTTCTCTGTTCTACTCTTTTCTTTTTTCATTTTTGTTTGCTGAAATTCTGCTGCTACTGGTTCCCCTCACATTTTATTTGCAGTATTGAGTTCTCAATTATTGATTGTCAATTTCTCTGTCTTAGATAAGAGCCCATGCTCAGTTCATGCTTATAGTTCTCTCTATCTAAGGAACAATTTAGTCCAGCCTTAGTGGTCAGCTACAGTGCTGGCCAGCATCTGGTATGGGTCCTATTTTTCAGAGTTCCCTGAGAGTGGTTTAGTAGTTTTGACATACTCCAGTGCTATTTTAGACTGGGTAGGGTGGCTGATTTGTGATGATAAGGTTACTATCTAATTCCCTTGGGTTCTCTGTAGTTTCGTGGGACTTTGTTGCCTACACTGTTAACCCCATGCAGTTTATGGCAAGGAGATGTAGATTTGATATCTGTATCATGCTATAGATAATTCTAGCTGTCATAATTTGGTCTGAAGACAAGAGGTGTTCACATCATTTGAGAACTTGTTCAAAATAGAGAAGCTCAAGCCCCATCTCAGAGCTACTGAATCAGAATCTGCATTTTAACAAGGTCCTCAGGTGCACATTCAAGTGTGAAAAGCACTGATGCTGACCTGAGTCAGCTCTGATTTCATGTGTGGATGGGAATCATGTGTATCAGTCTTGTAGCTGAGAATTTTTTCCACTGATCTGTTTTGAGATATGTTGCCAGATCTATGCTTACCCATTGCATTTTTATTTTTATTTCTTTTGAGATAGAATTGTACAATGACTCCTAATAATCTTTCATAAATGCCAGAATTTTTGCTGAACTTCATATGGTTATTTTTGCATGAAGGAATGGGGGAATTTAGAAAGCATGTGTTAGTGTTTCAGTTTCACGGGCTGTTAGAATGATAATTAAACTTTTGAGTATCTCTCTGGTGACAATGATCATCTAACCCAGTTCCTTTTCTGTTCTTGCACTGTATGTCTAGACAGGTGTTGTATTTCTGCTGCCACCAGCTACTCATCATCACTCCATGCTTTCTGGGCTTATAAGGTTTGTTTGGTTTTTTTTGCAGTTTTTGGCCAGGGCTGGGTTTGAACCCGCCACCTCTGGCATACGGGGCTGGCGCCCTACTCACTGAGCCACAGGCACCACCAACTGGGCTTATAAGGTTGAAGACTTTTCCTATATGTGAATTTCTTTGAGCCCCTTCTCTTTCCTGGCCAAACACAATCTTAAGTTATTTTGCAACTGCTAGTAGTTATTCCACTCACCTCCCTGCCATCCCCATTGCATCCTTTAAGTGGTGCAACTTGGCCACCGAGGCCCCCTTCACTGGACTGGATAAGGATCCACCCTACAATGGAATTGGATGACAGATCCATCGGCCATTGGGAACCTTGGGTATAGAGAATCTTTGTGTATCTCTTCCCATAATGTGAGTGTTCCTTTTTTCTTTCTTTTTTTTTTTTTTTTAAGTCTAGAGGGACTCCACATGGGAACAATCTCCGAGTTATGAGTGGTGGTCTCAATTGGGCCACCACTCTGGTGGCTTTTTTAAGTGGTTTTTGTTAGGCATTTCCCAATATGACTTTTTGGCTTGATGGAGCATTTTGAGTTTTCCTTCTTGACATCTGTCTTCTGTTGGGTATTTTTATCTCTGCATTACTGCATGCTAAGTTCTGACTAAATTCCTTAGTACTGGGAAATTTTTATTTCCAAAACTATATATTTTGTTTCCAGGATTGAAAACTTATTTTCATATTCTCTTATAAACTTAATTTAAAGCAACCAACTTTAATTTATTTTTCTTCCTTTTTAAAATACATGTTATTTTTTACAATTTTTTACAAAGATACTAATTTCAAAGGTTTTTTCATATTGCTCTATTATTTCTATTTTCCTGAAACAAAGTTCTCTCATCCTCTGCAGTTTAATATGCTTTGAAATTTTATTTGAAAAATCATCTTAAATGCAGGTTTATTGTTTCTGTTGTTTTATTTTTCCTCTCCCCACCTTCCCTTACATTCCCATACTTTGACAGATACACCTCTCCACAACCCCAGTTCAGAACCAGATTCCCCTCCTCCAGCCAAGATTTTGCAGACCCCTCTTACTAGCCAGTTTGGCTTAGCCTTATTCTTGGTTTTGGAGTTGTATCTGTACTTTCTTGTGACCTTGGCAGGCAGTTCTAAACAGTGGTCACAGTATTTTTAAACAGCTTTTTTGGAGGGGAGGTGCAATATTAACCCCCTATTTTAAATGGAAAGACTGATTTCAACCCTTACCTTATATGGGTTTTCTCTCTTTATTTCCATGCCAGGACTTAGTTTCCAGATTACACATCTTGTTTCTGATCCTAGAGCACTTAGAGCTTTTGATTTTAAACCATCCCTCCCTGTTAATTTGTTTTACAATCACAACATTTTTGTCTTCCTTTTTGTGGTTCGGTCTCTTGAAATTTTTTTAAACTGATTTTTATCTGTCACTGCTATGTATTTCAGTTGGGATGGAGGAGAAGGGAATTTCCATGTGAGCTTGTTCCACTATCCTGACCTAAAATACTTAAATTATTACTTTAGAAATGTAACTTTGTGATATTATGGAAGAAATAATAGAAAGAAGAGAAAGATGAGTGTTAAGAGACCAGTCAAGATTACATCAGTAAAAGCAGGCGGAGAGAAGAGGAGATGGTTTGACAGACTGGGTAAATGCCAGGGCTCTTTATCATGGTAAAAGAATAAGAAGAGCTGGCTGGGTTTTTAATCAAGTTTTGAATATGATGAGATTAAGAATTTTTGTGACAGCCAATTGAAGACAGTAAGCATTTGGGGGTGAAAGAAATAAAAGCTGTTATGCCTGTATCTTTGCATCATTGGTATATGGGTAAGTTGTTGAAACTATAGATATAGATAGAGGGACAGTAATTAGAGAGAAAGTAAAAAGAGCCTGATGATAGTATGCAGGGAGACTGGCATCATTTGTAGGGGCTAAGGAAAAGGAGGGAACCAGCCAAGCTCTCTAAAGAGAAAGTGTCCATAGAGGAAGCAGAAAGACCAAAAGAGAACTCTGAAACAGATTCATGCAGGGGGTTGCTTCCCAAAGAGAGAGTTGTCAGGGGCTGCAGAGAGTCAGATATGAGAAGGACTGAGTAGTATCCATCAGAGTTGGCTTTTGGAGTAGAAGCCTGCTTATACAGGGAGCTGGAGATGGAAGGGAGAGAGGGAGGCCTGTAGTTGAGAAGCAGTCAGGGGAGAAGTATTTGTTTGTATTTTGCCTTTGATTTTTGATTTGCTTTTAGATTGAGGAATACTTGAGTATAGAATCTTGTAAAGTCTATCTAGTTTTCAATTTTCTTGTACTTATTTGGTGTCTTGTGTTTTTATTCTCTGAAATAGTCTGATATTTATAAGACCTCATATTTTCATTTTACTTTTCCATGTAACTTAAAAATAGTTGTTAGTTTTTAAGATTATCCTAAATCGTTTTCAAAGTTCAGTATCTGGAAGTAATAGCAATCATTCAAACATTAGCAGTATTATGTGCAGTAGAACCTCTATAACTTGACCTCCCAGGGGACCGTAACAAACAGATCAACATACGGAGGTAGTCAATATAAGGAACTAGGCCTTAGTACATGTGGTGCATGTTTAGTCTATGAAAATTTGGTCAACTTAAGGAGGTGGTCAACACAGGGTGGTGATTAACGTACGGTGGGTCTACTGAATTTCTTCTTCATTTTACTGTTTATTCTTTGCCTATTCAGGGCAGACTTTTTTAAATCCACAAACCCAATTAATCTTTCAGAGGCTAAACAGCTCAGCCTGATGCCCAGCAGGTGCTTTAAGAAAGTTCTCATGTTACCTGGTAAATAATACAACCATTTATAAATGCTGTGAAATTTTGCAGTTAATTAAGTAGTATCATTTTGTAATGCATTATCCAGATTTATTAATTTATTTTTTCAAATTGGCACAATTTGGCACTGTGACAATAATGCACTTAGTGTTCTAAAATTGGTAGTGCATCTCCTTAAACACTTATTTCCAAGGGCAGGGATAGCCATAGACATAGGTGGTAGTGACAGATCATGTTGATAAGGAGCCTCTTGGTTTCTGCTTAAATAAAAATAGTACCTCACCCACCCCCCCGCCCACTAACTTGCTTTTCTTAAACCTAAGCTAAAATTTTGCTATTAGTGTTTCTTAAAAGATTAATAAAACATCTAGTTCCAGTTGCTTCTGATAAGAGATTTTAGGTCTATGTTGTAAATAACCAAAATTAGCTAGTATTGGAATTGGGATTCAAATCTTGCCAATCTGACTTTGTCTCATTCTTTACAATTTGCTATATTGTATTTAGCTGTGTTAATTAGTTGATTTTTTTTTTTAAAGTAGGAGCATGTTCCCTGCCTTGTATTCCTTCTATTTCTCTCTCTTCTCTCTAGTCTTCTTTTCTGATGTTCTTCATTTTCTCCCTTCTTTTCATACATTTGTAAAATAGAGAAAGAAAGCATATAAATGATCAGTTTTTTATAGAATGAAAATTAAGTGTAGTAGCATAGTTAGTATTTAGCCCTGGGAAAATTAAAGAATAAAAGAAAAAAAATGTTAAACTCAGAAGTGAAAACCCATTAAGATTAGCTTTACAGCACACTTAGAATAAAGATAGAAACAGCTACATCTTTGTATAAAAAGATGGTTAAGGAGAAGAAGACAAACAGTCAGAGAAAAATAACATCGTGAGGAAGAAAATTTTTAAAAGACAGAAGATGTAGTTGAGCAGAGAGTGAATGCTATGTGTCCTATTTAAAGTATAACCGTTTATGAAGATTTTATAAATGCTGATTTTTCCTTAGAATTGCAAAAAGTGAGTTAGAGGAAGAGACCACTACTTCAGCATGCTTTAGTATTTTATTTAAAGTTAATGCTTGAAGCTGGGCCTAATGGCTCAGGCTTCTAATTCTAGCACTTTGGGAGGGTAAGGCAGGAGCAATTATTTGAGGCCAGGAGTTCAAGACCAACCTGAGCAACATAACTGACTTCCCCCATCTCTACCCTTACAAACAAACAAGCAGATTAGCTGAGCGTTGTGGTGGGCACCTGTAGTTCCAACTACTGTTGCTCAGGAGGCTGAGGCAGGAGGATCACTTGAATCCAGGAGTTTGAGGTTGCAGTCAGCTATGGTGATGCCACTGCACTCCAACCCAGGCAACAGAACAAGACCCTGTCTTTAAATAAAGACATAAATAAGTAAATACTAAAAATAGATAAAGTTAATGCTTTAAAATTTATCAGGAAGTTTATCCCGATAAAGTGGTTATCAGGAAGTACATGGCTCTTTAGGTCCTAAGATAAAAATCTGGGTTTTTAAAGTGTTTTAAATATGTTGTATATAGCCAGACCCATGGAACCACATTGTTGACATTGCATAATCTGTACCTATTTATTATAATTATAGATTTATCTAAGTGGATTTCTTCCAAAGCATGATGCAGACCATTCTTTGACAAGTCTTTCAACCCCAGAAAGGAGTTTCATCTTTATAAACAGTCGACCAATACATCAAAAAGACATACTAAAGGTAATCTGTTTTAGAAAAAGTATCACTTAGATCAGAAATTAAAAACTAGTCTATTATTTGTCCAATTGTAAAAAGGACTATTGGCAAGAATTTGCTCTAGAATAAGAAAAAAAAAAACAGATTCATTATCATTTAAGCATTGTGTTAGGTGTATTACATATGATGTCTCATTTACTCTTCACAGTAATTCTTTGAAGCATTACTATCCCCATTTATAAGTGAGGAAACAAGTGTTAAATGTCTGTCTTTGGCCACATAGCCAGGAAATATTTTAATGTGAACTTTAGACCTTCAGCACTTCCATGACATGATATTTAAACATGAAGCCAGTTGCATTGGGTATTTGTAGTTCTTATGAATGCTTGTGTTTCATTTAGGTTCAAGGCCTCCAAATGAGTATCAATACTTAAACACTGCTTTTACTAATAAGCAGTTACATCTATTCAGGTTCTCAGTAGAGTCTGCTTTTTGGTAGTACGGTTGACAACACTATCCTTATTTACATGTCTTTTATTTATTATATGAATTCCAGTTAATCCGTCATTATTACAATTTGAAGTGCCTAAAGGAATCTACTCGTTTATATCCCATTTTCTTTCTGAAAGTTGATGTTCCTACAGCTGATGTGGATATAAATTTAACACCAGATAAAAGTCAAGTATTATTACAGAATAAGGTAATCATTTTCAGATAATTTTTGTATTAATTTATGCTGTTTATAAACATTCATTCCTATTTCCAGATAAAAAAGATTTGCTTGTTTATATTTTCCTTTTTTATTATTATTTTAAATCTTGCCTATTATTGTCATAATATCCCCTAACTTTTGTTAATTTGTATTTTTAGGAATCTGTTTTAATTGCTCTTGAAAATCTGATGACAACTTTTTATGGACCACTACCTAGTACAAATTCTTACGAAAATAATAAAACAGATGTTTCCTCAGCTGACATCGTCCTTAGTAAAACAGCAGAAACAGATGTGCCTTTTAATAAAATGGGATCATCTGGAAATAATTATCCAAATGTTGATACTTCACCCATTCCATTCCAAAATGATGTGCATAATGATGAATCTGGAAAGAACACTTACTGTTTAAATCATCAGAAAAGTATTGGTGACCATTGTGATGGTCACTTTAGAAGTGAAAATTCTAGCATTGATAACACTAAAAATACATTTCAAGAAATTTCAACAAGCGATATATCGCGGGAGAACACCCAGAGTGAATATAGTGAAACTTGTTCTGTAGGTTCCACTGAGCACACTCAGTCAGAAAATAGTAAGAAAGTTAATAAAAATATAGATGAGAGTGGAGAAAATGAAGAAGGAGGAGTTCTTGAAAAGTCTTTGGAAATATGTGCAGATGATTGGAGCAAGGGAAATGTACTTAAAAATTCAAAGGGAGAGAATATTGAACCTGTGAAAATTATAGTGCCTCAAAAAAGTTTAGCATGTAAAGCAAGTAGTAATAACAATCTAAGCCCTGAACAAAAGAATCTCAGCGAAGGTCCCTGTAACAAAAATTCAAATGTAATAGATAACAAATCTGGACAACTTACAGCTTATGATTTAATTAGCAATCGAATAATCAAGAAACCCATGTCAGCAAGTGCCCTTTTTGTTCAAGATTATCGTGCTAAGTTTCTCGCAGAAAATCCTAAGACCAGTTTAGAGGATGCAGCAGTACAAATTGAAGAACTGTGGAAGACATTGAGTGAAGAGGAAAAACTGAAGTAAGTTTCCAGAGCTTGTGTGTGACCTGAATGTTCAGCTATTTCCATTCTATATGACTCACTGGTTAAAATAAATTTTTTTAACTTCTTACTTATTGTAAAGCAGAATGGAAAATACCTTCGGCTTAGCTAGAGTACCTTTTTTGGTATTACTTTTTTGTTGTTGTCAATTGGGGTTTTTTGTTTGGCGGGTTTCTTGAAGAGAGGCGCTTTGTTTTTTGTTTGGTACAAGCTTTAACTGTTTTCTGATTTATTAAATTTATTTTTAAAGGTATCATTCATCTTCTCAATTTAAAGCACCATGTTCTTCTAATTTCTTTTATGTATAAGAACTTTCTTGCTCGGCACCTGTGGCTCAAACAGCAAAGGCGCCAGCCTCATACACCTAAGCTGGCGGGTTCAAATCCAGCCTGGGCTGCCAAACAACAATGACGGCTGGCAGTCAAAAAATAGCCGGGTAGAGCGGCGCCTGTGGCTCATCAAGTAGGGCGCTGGCCCCATATACCAAAGATGGCAAGTTCAAACCCGGCCTCAGCCGAACCGCAAAACAGAAAAATAGCCAGGCATTGTAGTGGGCGCCTGTAGTCCCAGCTACTCAGGAGGCTGAGACAAGAGAATCACCTAAGCCTGGGAGTTGGAGGTTGCTGTGAGCTGTGTGACGTCATGGCACTCTACCAAGGGTGATAAAGTGAGACTCTGTCTCTACAAAAAAAAAAAGGCTTTTGGCGGCGCCTATGGCTCATCAAGTAGGGCACCGGCCCCATATACCAAAGGTGGCAGGTTCAAACCCGGCCTCGGCCAAACTGCAAAGCAGAAAAATAGCCAGGGCTTGTGGTGGGCACCTGTGGTCCCAGCTACTTGAGAGGCTGAGGCAAGAGAATCACCTAAGCCCAGGAGGTGGAGGTTGCTGTGAGCTGTGTGACGCCACGGCACTCTGCCGAGGACGAAAAAGTGAGACTCTGTCTCTACAGAAAAAAAAAAAAAAGAACTTTCCTATTGTAGAATGTTTTTTAAGCTTTTGTAAGAGAACACTTACAACTATGGTGTTTTTATTTATTTATTTTTTTATTTATTTATTTTTTTTTTTT
>CAUYRH010182506.1:0-10181 GCA_963574655.1 Perodicticus potto
GGGGTCACACTTGATCATAACTTTCAGGCCCGATCCCTTTTTGGATGTTTCAAAAGCTTCCAGAGCCTTCTCCAAAGGAAACCGATGGGTGACTAAGGGCTTTACATTCACAGACTTGGACGCAAGCATTGAAATCGCCACTGGCCACCTGTAAAAGATCACAAGTGCTGCATTTAGCCTTGAGGCTAAAAAGCCAGGTCCCCAAAACTACCAGGCACAAGATCAGCTTGGCCATATTTATTTATAGTGCTGTGATTATGCAAAGTCAATGCTACAGACCAACAATGGAGGAAGGGACCTCATGGCTTACAACTCAGGATACAGATCCTGCTTGTAATTCCCCCCACCCCCATCTCTCACTCTGCCATATCTACTATGAAGCCTACAATTTCTTTGGCCTGAAGGCATGTCGTGGAGGCCGCTGAGAAAAGGCAGACAAGCTACAGGGAGGCAGCTCAGGGTAATCCAGCCATACCCATTGGCAGCTCTGCTTGGCAGATTTTGCTGGAAAACTGGTGCTATGCTGAGAGCATGGCGATACAGACTCTAAAGCTGGGAGTAAGAGACACTGCTGGGGACACTGCCTAGGGGTGCCCTAAGGGTCAGGAATGGGGGCCACAGGACTTGATTTTTCCTGTTAAAGGGAGAAAATGGAGACTGGACTACTTAAGGAAATGGAAAAGAGAGAGGCCAAGTGATGAATGGAAGACACTTAATAACAGCAGGCTTCAAACTCACCCTCCCCCTCTATCCGGCCCTCCGTCTCTCTTTGCGTCTCTCCCATTCTTTAACTAGGAGTAAATGTTCTCTCTTTGGATCCCTATCATATCACATGGCTGTCAGTGTGGCCAGGGAGTGACCTTCACGAATAAACAGGCAGAGACTTTTGGTCCCAAAGGCAGTGTGGGGCCTGCCCTGGCCTGGCTGGAGCCTCGCCACCTGGACTCACCCACAACATACTCACGTGTTGCAGTATCGAAACACGCCCTTGATATCCACCTCCCGGATGGCTGCATGCAAAAGGGGGACAGTGGCCATCTCAGCGCCCATCCCCACAAGCACCAGGGTCCCACCAGAACGAGTGGCCTGCAGAGGTGGTCAAAACAAGCAAACCACCCCCCAAAATAAAAAAAAGTCATATTCAATTTTCCTTGTATTCAACCAATAAATATTTACTTTCATGTAAAAAAAAACAAGCAAACCCAAAAGATAAGAAAACACAGACTTCCCACTCACAATAACACACTGTTGTTACATAAATGTCTTCTAGTTGCATCTTGGTATCCAAAAATTCCAGAGAACAGGATTCTTGCTATACCACTGAACTCTTCCATAGGTCAACCAAACTCACCAGATAAGCAAAGTAAACATTATCTTCATTAAAGATCTGAAATAATACACCTGACCAATAGAGAACCAGGCACAGTGGGAGCATCTTCCAAAGCTTTACAAATTTAGTACCAGATACCAGCTTCAGCCACTTCCACATCTCAGCATCTGTTCTTCCTCTGGACGCCCCTCCGCAGACCTCTAAGGAGCCACCCTCTTAGCTCACCAGTGGTGGAAAAACTATTGAGCATCATACAAATGGGGAGGGCTATTGGAATTCCATAGTTTAAAAATGAATTTTTATGTGCAGGCTGGTGTGGTAGCTCATGCCTATAATCCTACGGTGTAATTCTATACTCTGCGAGGCCGAGGAGGGTGGATGCTTGAGCTCAGGAGTTTAAGACCAGCCTGAGCAAGATTAATACTCCGTCTCTACTAAAAATAGAAAAGCTAGCCAGCATTGTGGTGGGTGCCTGTAGCACCAACAACCCAGGAGGCTGAGGCAAGAGATCGCTTGAACCCAAGAGTTTGAGGTTGTGGTGAGCTATGACGCCAGGGCACTCTACCCAGGGCAACAGAGTGAGACTCTGTCTCAAAACAAAGAAAAAAAGAAATATTTTTGTTTCATCCCAATCATAATGGATTGTCTTCCTGGAATGTTTATCTGCCTTATCAGTTTCCTCCTTGGCGTGGGTCAGAGGCGGCAGTGAAATCTCCTGATGATTTCCACATAATTCCACGTGAATGTTGTGCCTGCTCTAGAGTGTTCTGGGATCACTGTGCTTGATGTTGTGAGAGACAGAAAAATAGACAATTCGTTCAGGCTGAATTTTCATTTTAGTTAGAAGCAGCACCAAGCACTTATTAAATCTAAGGCCTTAGAAAGGTAAGAGCTAAATGGTACAGCTACAAAAAGGCACCCATCACAGCCACCATCTCTGAGAAGAATACACCATGGGGTGAGCCCTGCAGTGCTGTGAGTAAGAGGAGGCAGAACTCAGGGTTTGAGTGGTGTGGCATTGCTGCTTTTGAGCTGTGGTACCTAGAGTTCTAGGGAAACTATTTCCCCATCAGCACTGCCCCTTGACCTGTGGGAGAGGAGGAACACCACTAACTGACCAACTCAAGCTTCTAGGTCAGAAGTTTGCTAACCACAGGTCAAGGAATGCTCAGTCTACTGGGCCATCATCCAGTGGGTGTGATCTCTGCACCAAGGAGATGATGACATCAGTTCTACCCCAAGGCATCTGTCACGTCTCCTTACAAACACTATCCAGTTGTGACCTGGCAGGAGGGTGATGCTCAGATATGTCCATATTTGGTGCCACCGCTGACCTGCCCCTTGGTGGCCTGGAGCATTCTACGGCACCTGTCATGCATGACGGCTTCACTCCTCACGTCAGGAGAGACACTATTTCAGGCCCAGTGAGCCCCTTGGGTCACATTCACCTCCACGCCCACCTTAGCTTACACACATTCACCTCCATGCCCACCTCACCTCCACGCCCCACCCACCTTAGCTTGGCAACCAGACACCCACTACCAACAGCAGGAAATGCCAACTATTCCAAAATCTTTAAAGGATGGGAAGAATAGGAAGGAAAACTTCATCCTTCAGTCACTGACCTGCCTAACAACAACTTGAAGAAAGTAAGTACACCTCACTTGTTACTACAGCCCTCAAAATGCCCAGCTCAGAACCCAGCACATAGCAGGTATCTATGAGATGCCATGGGTAGATGTGTTGTACACAGACCCACCACCCCTCTCTGAATTTTGGGTTCTCTTTGCTCTTTCCCACATGGTGGCCACTGTCTTTGACAGCAGGCAGAGGGCTGGCTGACTCTGGCTGAAACTCAGGACAGGGCCAAAGTGCCACCCGTTCCCCCACCTCACCACTTCCTAAGCTTCTAGTGTCACTTGGCACCTTGATAGGAGGAAGACAGGCAGCTTGGCTGGGTGCCAGGCTTGAGGGCGTGCCATGCAACTTGAGGGCTAGCATGCCTAGCTGGCCTTGGGTGCTGCGGAGTGTCCTTGCCCATGAGCCAGTTGTGACTCAGAAGGAAGGAGGAAGCCCATGCTGCTGTGTGATGCTGTCTAGGAGGTAGGGGTGTGAGTCCCCTGTAGTGGCAGCTGCCTGCTACCTTCCCCTGCCCAGCTCTTCCCACCCTTGCACAGTTGTGGTTTGGGCACATCTAAGCAGCAGGACAGCTGGGGAAGCTCAGGTCCTGGGGCCAGGCAAGACTGGGCTTGAGCCCAACTCCACTTACTGAGGTTTGCTCAATGCAGAGGCAAAGTCGGGGTGACTTAACCCTAACCCTAACCCTGAAGCAAACTACAACTCTGCTAGTGTGAAATGATAACTGATTTTCAGGGCTTTTGTGCAGATTAGATATCATATTTGCAAAGTGCTCAGCAAAACCTCTGGCATGTAATAGGACTCAGGCTAGAAATTATCCTTTTTTCCTTCCTTTCTCCATACTTTGATCTGTTGGTGCCACTCCCTGTTCCCATCCCCAACTGCCCAACAACTTCCCAGAAATTGCTGGTGGGCGGTTGAGGGGAAATTCAAGCATTGGCTGCTTATCTAACCCTAGCTATGGGAGAGAACACAGCAGTAGCCAAGAGTGACCTTGAAAAATCACCTCACTTTTGTGACTAACTGAATTGATAGCTTTCGCTTTGTATCATGACTCAAAGAGTGCAGTTTCCCTCAATTAAACAAGAAGGGATTTCCCACATTCAAGGAAGGTATGGTTCTCTGTTCTTTCTGCTTATCATCTTAACAAAAGTGGTAACTACACCTTTATGATCATAGATATGATTATGAAAGCAACTGCATCCCAAAGGCACACCTTTGGGTCACTTAACATTTTTCAAGGACCGCATATATTTGTTACCCTGTTTGAACCTCAAAATGACACAATAAGGATGTAAGGCACACAAGAAAACAGAGATGCTAAGAGAAGAATTGAGTTAATTCTGCTTGGTCACAGGGTTCCTTACTTCTTCCCTGTCCACACGCCTACTCTGGCTCCCCCAAGCTGCCCTTCTGGATAGACTCACATAGATGCCCGTCTGGATAGAGGCCTCTGCCCCGGTGCATTCAATAGTGACTTCCGGTTTGCACCCCAATAGACCTTCCACTTTGCTGGCGATGTCCTGAGGGTTCTCCTTGGAGACCTGGAGGACTAAATCAGCCCCCACTTCCTTGGCTTTGGACAACCGAGAAGCAGACAGATCTAAAGGTGAAAAAAATTCACTTTGAACCAAGAAACTGATGACCAATTCACAATGAAGTTCTGGTGCCATGAGTGGTGTCATTGAGCCAAACACTCATGTTCTTACACCCTCACATACTGCCATACATACTGCACAGCTACACAGACACACACAGAGGTAACGAGTCCTCACACAAAACATGCACGCCCTCCCATATCCCCACAAACCATACGACACTGCTCACCCCACACATTCTCGCAGGTAACTTCTTGCACGCACATACTACACTGCTCTCACATCTGCCACCCGTACCACACAACACCTTACACAAAGATACCCCCTTACATGCATATCACACACACCATCACCTCCCCAACACACACAAACACATTAGGGATGAGCCTCCTCTTAGGACCAGGGGGCAGTATGGGCTGCTGAGGACCACCCACAACCAGCCACTGTGGCCTCTTTTCCACAACAGCCAGCCCTGCCCTTCTCAAGAGAGCCTCATCCTGAGCCTCGAGTTGGTCATCCCCTGAGTGGCCTTTTCAATGCTGGGACCCAGCATGGAGGAGAAAGAGCCCCTTGAGAAATCTAGGACTTCATGGCCCTGACCCAAACTGTGAGTCCTGCTGCTTCGCTCTCAAGGAGATTCACAATGAAGAAAACCTTACCAGTCACCAGTACTTGAGCTGCTCCCATTGCTTTGGCCACAAGCAAATTGACCATCCCTATTGGCCCTAAAGAAAGAAGAAAATGGGACCTGTTTGTGAAATCTGAAGCATCGGCTTGCCCCCTTGTCCGGGTTGTATCTTTTGTATGTCTCTAGCATCTATCCCAGTACCCAGAAGAAAAAGACCTTAACAAGTGCTCACTGAATGCAGAACAGAATGAATGCGTGAGGAATTATTCTCTCCCCAAACATGCTCCTAGTACCGGCTTGTGTTTAAGCCTCTCAAACTTAAGAACTGGAAAATTTCCACTTACTCTTGGGTACAACTTGGAGATAATCTCGAAGAACCAGAGGATTCAAGGAAATATATACTTATTCAGAGAACAAGAAGTCTCCGAGAGTCAGGCCACATTTTCCTGTTTTCTCTTTGAATCCCACCTTTGTGAGAACCTGTTACACCTCCCCAGGGACAGACATCTACTTTCTAGGTGCCCAGTGAGGATCGCCCTGGAGGGTGCCCTAAAGTGAGCTGGCTCTTTGGGTTGATCCAGCTGCTTGGGCAGCTTCAGGATCCCCAGGTGTCCAAGAATTAGCCTGAGACCATCTGCTCCCCCACAATACCCACATGCTAGATGATGCTATTGTTTTAATATGAAAACCAGAACACATTTGGGGATTTGCTTTTTGCACACACCCCTTGAAAACAATTTTGAAAGTTCTCCCAGAACACAAAACACTGGAAAGTAATGCTTGAAATGTCCAAAAAAAAAAAAAACTACAGTTAAAAAAAACTACATTGGGATACTACACAGTTATTAAAAATTATGCCATAACTCTGTGATCTTCCTGTCTCAGCCTGCCAAGTAGCTGAAACTATAGGCACATACACTATACCCAGCTAATTTTTCTATTCTTCACAGAGATGGGGTCTCACTACATTGCCCAGGTTGGTCTCAAACCACTGAACAAGCAATCCTCCTGCCTCTGCCTCCCAAAGTGCTGGGATTATAAGGTGTGAGCCACTGCACCTGGCTCTAAACCAAAATATTGACAGTAGTTCCCTCAGGCTAATGGTGATGTGAGTGTGTGTGTGTGTGTGCACATGTTTGCATGTGTATGGTAGGTATGATTTATTAAATAGTGTCCTTTTCTATGGCAAAAAGGTACTATATATGCATTTTTTAAAAGACTGTTGCTTGAGTCTTGTAGTTTACTCACTCAATGAGGCAAAGTCTGCTCCACATCCTCCACCCTTCTTAGGAAGCCTTGTAAATTACTTACTTGACAAAGAAAATCATTGACAAGGGACTAAGAACACCAGCTCACACGCACAGGGGGTGTGAGCGCACTGTCTGGGTCACCAGCAGCTAGAATGATTCAGTCTGAGGCCAATGAGGGCCTGCTCCAGGTGGCTGAAAACAGGCAGAGAAGGCAGCTCCCTACACCCCTGTTGCAGGCAGAATGAAGGCTCATGGACTGTGTACTTTCCACTGGCCAGGAGTGAGGTCTACTTCATGCATGGGTGGGACTAGGCCATTCACTTCTCTGGTGTGATATTATATATCAAAGCTCCTAAAGTTTTCCTTCTCTTTATTATCAAAAATATTTCCCTAGTTTCCTGTCAAGGGTTAACAAATAATCACAAGACTCATTCTTTAAAAGAACAAATGTGTTATGTTGCCCAGAAAATGTAGCATCAGCCACTATCATGTCTGCAGATATTTGTTTATTTAGCTAAGTGCTGGCTAAGGGAATGGGACATTGTAATCCTCCCCTCCCCAGGAGGATTCTAGAACCAATCCTAGCCCTTGGAAGGGGAATGAGGTGGGTAGAGAGGTCCCCCTATTCCCAGTCAAAGACTCCATAGCCAGGAAGTTGTCTGTTTCTTACCAGCTCCACATACAAGGACCTTGTTTCCCAGAGTGACTCCACCTCGCTTGCAGGCATAGATTCCCACAGACAGTGGCTCAATCAGGGCCCCTTCCTCATAGGTGACATTGTCAGGAAGCCTAAGAGTCATTCAATATACACGGTTAGATCCTCTGAGTTAACGTAATACAATAGTACCATATTGCACGTCCAAGCTTACCACTATGTATAACAAATTGAGCATTTATGTGTAGGGCAATGTGCTAGGCAATTTACATACATTCACTCTTTTAAATCCTTAAAACAGTTTTATGGTAGCTACTATTATTCCTATTCTACAGTGAAGAGACTAAAGCTCAGAGAGTTAAATTACTTAATGCAAATGTTCAAAGCTAGTGAGGGGCCCAAAGGGTTCAAAGTAGAAACCAAATATGTCATATTCCAGAATCCATGTCACACTGTCTCCCTCTGCAAACAGTTTTCTTTGGAGAAATCACTTCAGTGAATGTAAACAGGTTATGTTTTCTTTTTTTCTTTCTTTTTTTTTTTTTTTTTTTGCAGTTTTTGGCTGGGGCTGGGTTTGAACCCGCCACCTCCGGCATATGGGGCCGGCGCCCTACTCCTTTGCGCCACAAGCGCCGCCCCACATTATGTTTTCTTGAATGTGCTATCCAAGCTAAGGTATGGTGGTTGTCATTAATAAATGAAAAGTCCATTTAACAAGGAGTTAACAGAGCCACGTTCCAGCATCTCATCTGCTCCTCAAACATACAGCCTTTCTGGTTTCCCTTTGGCAAACAATCTCAACTATCAGCAGTTTTGCACAGGGTGATTTAACAGCAGGCACCCCTCTATCGTCCCCATATTATACATTCCAGAAGAACACATCTGATGACAACAGCTGCCTAGCTGTCCCAGCACTGGTTAAGATGGGGAGAGGGCCTGTTCCATATAGCTGATTAAGTGTGGTGTCACCTTCACCACTGCGTTCTAGGTTTTCACTTCCACTGGCTTCTCAACAACGCCACTGGTGATGACAGCAAACATCCGCATACACCTTTACAGATTAGAGA
Source organism: Perodicticus potto (assembly GCA_963574655.1). Lineage (NCBI taxonomy): Eukaryota > Metazoa > Chordata > Mammalia > Primates > Lorisidae > Perodicticus > Perodicticus potto. Next base: position 8,167 of record CAUYRH010182506.1, read on the forward strand.
GCATTCTCATCTTTTATCTCATTAACTCCTTATGATCACCCTGTTGGGCAGGAAGGGCAGGCTTTATTTTTAACTAATATTATAGAAGAGAAAACTGCAGCCCAGTGACATTAGGAGCTCTAGTTATGAAGCTAAGGAGCAAGAAAGCAGGACTTGAATCTACGTCTCCTGATTCCACCTCTTCTGTCCCACATTGGCTGCCTCTTGGTACAGGCAGCTCTGTGTAGCTATAATATCTAGTTCCTGCTAGTTCCGTACTGCCTGGAATTTCCCCAGTGGCCCCCAAACCTCCACACTCAGGGACATGGAAACCCTCAAGTTCTAAAGAGCAATAAAGGTGGGAACCAACCCATATGCTCATCTCCATGATCCTTTGGCCACCATTCCCAGTCTTTAACAGTATAACTTACAAGGTCCTCCTGTCACTGTCCCCAGCCCTATGCTAAAATAACTCCTAAGGTCTTCAATGGCCTGGTGGCCACTACCCTCTTCTCCCTTCCCCTCTGCTTCTCTCTCATCATTTCCTCTTCTCTAATTCACAATCCTTCCACTCACCCTGCAGGCATCAATTCTACATAAGGGAAAAAGTTTAAAATGAAATTATGAAGATTCCCCAACTCTCTCCAGGGCCCCCATCACAGGCTGTCAGGCACTCCTGCCCCTCCATATCAGGCCTCCCATGGAGCCTCCGATGGCTCTCAGCTAAGGGCAGCCTTTGAATTGCACCAAGGAGACATGGGATTGGGCAAGGAGATGGAGAGTGGGTTGTTTTTTTTTTTTTCTGGAACCAAAGGTGTCCTTTATTCTATAGTACCCTATTTAAGTTTTATTATTTTTACATCAAACTTGAAGTACTGAAAATATAGATTAGCAAAATAAAAAGGAATATCAATACAAAATGTGAAATACATTTAGTAAAGTAAAGCAAAAAACAAAGATCTGAGAACATCCAAGAAAGCAAGACAAGCTGTAGTCAGAGTATGGAATTTCCAAAGAGCTTCTCTTTTGAGTCATATTGTGTTAATAAGCACATCAGTCAAGGAAGGCCAGTAAAAGGTTTGATGTTTTAAGATACAAACAAATGTAGGCTTATTTTGTCCTGTAGAAAGTGCTAATTTGAATACATCCATTAAAATAGAGAAAGATCATTAGTAAAAGTAATGGCCATTCAATTCAAATTAATATTAAATGTTTTACAGCATTTTATTGCTAGTGTTTTAAGTCTGCGTGAACACCACCAAAGTACTATGTAACTTGTCTCATAGAAAACCTAGTACAATTCCAGGTGCTTATCATAAGCTTATATGAAATATACTTATATTAGAAATAGTTATTCAAATGTTGTCAAAATACTGTAGTCCTCAAATAGGCCACCTTCAAAGAGTCTAGTAACTAACACAGATCAGTAAAGTAACTATATAAATGTGTCAGAATAAAGAGTTATATACACCGGCCATTCTGGACATCTATTTCCAAAGCTTCAGCAATGCATGCAGCAGAAGGACGGTCTTCAGGGTCTTCATTAGGGCATACAGAGAAGAGTTCAATTACTTTATGGTAAGATTCATCCAATTCTTCCATATTAATAGGTGGCCTAGTTCCCCAAACTGCATAGTATGCTTCATCATCAAAGTCACTTTCATCAAAAGTTTTATCTTCATCATCATCATTTGAATATGTGGAATACACAAAGTCATCATTTCCCTCAGAGTAAGGCCAAAGGCAAATATGTCTACCTTGTCAGTAATAATACCATTCTCTTGACTCGGCGCCTGTGGCTCAACAGGCTAAGGCGCCAGCCACGTACATCTGAGCTGGCAGGTTCGAATCCAGCCCGGGCCCGCCAAACAATGCTGGCTGCAACCAAAAAATGTCCGGGTGTTGTGGCGGGTGCCTGTAGTCCCAGCAACTTGGGAGGCGGAGGCAGGAGACTCGCTTAAGCCCAGGAATTGGAGGTTGCTGTGAGCTGTGATGCCATAGCACTCTACCCAGGGTGACAGCTTGAGGCTCTGTCT
>CAUYRH010182507.1:0-60706 GCA_963574655.1 Perodicticus potto
TTGTTGTGTAGGATATCAGGAGACATGTTTTACCAACAGCACCATCGCCTACCACAACGCACTTAATTGTCTGCATTGCTGAAATAGTTTTATATCCACTTTAAATATTTCAAATCTGATGTTGACCTCAGCGTCTCCACCGGGGCCGTTTATTTTGGTTTTAAAAGTTATTATGTGATTGATATGTTATGGTCAAATAAAGTTAAGAAACCCATAAAGTTAGTTCTTCCCTAGGCTTTTAAATTAATCATATAAATCTTAATTTCTATTTACAGGTGTAACATATTTGCACAATTATTTTTAACATTACTTTTGGATGATGTTTATCCATTTGCAAATTTTACGAATTAAACCTTAGGATATTTAAACTTCATTTATAAATTTAGGATTAAATATTAGTCACCCACTTCAAAAAAAATTAACTACAAATTTTTATAAATATAATAAATTAAACACAAATATAGTGAGCCTTGAGTTCTTTCAAGTATTCCAATACTATATATAAACTTGTAAGATTTCATTTTAAAAACCAGTTTAATTCAATTACTCAATTATAAGTTTCAAATTTGTTTTTTTTTTAATTATTTTTTATTGAATCATAACTGTGTACAATAATTCAGTCTTGGAATACAGTGTGCGGGCTTCCCATACAATCGGAGATATTTTTATCAACCTGATTAATATAACATTCATGATATTTTCTCATTTACTATGTGAAAACAGTTTTGATCCATATTTAGAAGTTTTATCCTGACCCTTCAAATATGCACCACAAGTGTGATCTCACCCTTTATCATCTCTTCCCCCACCCTCTCCCTCCCCTTCCCTCCCTCACCATGAAATTTCAAATCAAATTTAAGGAAACAGAAAGACTGATGGGAAAGGAACACTGTATTCTGTTAAAGAAACAAAATTTTCCTATTAATGCCATAGTTTTATTCTTAAGAATAGAGAAGGGACATGGGGAGAAGCAAGATGGTAGACTAGAGACCTTTTCTTACCAGCTACTCATGGGGAAAATGGGAAGAGAAGGCTCTAGCCACCTCTGGCTGAGAAAGCTACCCAGAAACATAACTCTGGGGCACAGTGAAACAGAAGGAGACCCTAGGAGCCAAAAGGAGGTCTGGAGCTGAGGAAGACCAGCATAGAAATAAAGTTCCTGTGTACAGGCAGAGGCTGGCTGGTCAGCCCCTCCCATGGAGGTCTGGGGACATGAAAAAGATACGCAGCAGTTTTTTGATTTTGGATTGAGCTGCTCGCTGGAGCTGACTTGGAGGGGATTGAGTGAGTCAGTGAACTTGAAAAGCATCTGGGGCAGGGATTGAGTGCTGGGAGGGTAGAACTTCCCACAGCTTGGCTATAGGCAGAGTGCTGTCATTGTAGGAAGGCCGTGCTGGAGAAACAGTCCATAGGGTCCTAGTTCACATCCTGCTCTGGTATGCCTGCTGATCTTGGGCAACCACCCTTGGGGTGAGCTGAACGGCCCCTGCACCTTAAGGAAGGCCACTTTGTTGTCAGCACACTGTTTGATATCCCTCCTAAGAAAATTGGTGAGAACTTCTGGACCCCAATCCCACAGGGACTGAATACTGATTAAGTGACTAGGCCCTGATTGAGAGCAAGTAAGTCAAGAAGACAGGATTGACATCTTCTGCAACTGGAGAGTGCCTTCTGGCTCCCATCTTATACAGCAAAACTAGTGTGTGTTCTTTGTCTCCTAACATCACAGCATGGCCTGGTGAGCAGGCAATATATTGAAATACACACACACATACACATTTTTCATTCTGCTTATTCATTTTCTCAATTTTTTTCTTAGTTTTCTTTTTTTTTTCTTGTTGTTGTTGTTTGTATTTTTGTTTAGTTTTGTTTGGTTTGGTTGTACTTTTAGTTTTTCATTTTCACTTTCTCCAATAACAAAGGCTCCTCCATTTTGGTTATAGTTTTTCAGCCCCTTTTATTCTTTCTTTCTTTTTTACTTTTTTATTTTTTTTGGTAGAGACAGTCTCACTCTATCACCCTCTGTAGAGTGCTGTGGAGTCACAGCTCACAGCAACCTCCAGCTCTTAGGCTTAAGCGATTCTGTTGCCTCAGCCTCCCAAGCAGCTGGGACCACAGGCGCCTGCCACAGTGCCTTGCTATCTTTTTAATTTTTATCCCCTTTTTCTCTTTTGGTAGATAGAGATTTTTATATTTTTCTCATTTTTCCCACATGTATTTCTCATACCAAAAGATATCCCTTTTTTCTCATGTTATATAATTGTATTTTTAATTTTCATTATCTATTTTAATTATTTTTTTCCTTTTCACTGAGGGCTGGGTAGTCACAACATGGTCTTGTTCGGGGGGGTCACAGCATTGGTCTGGCTCATAGAGACTATAAGCTCAGGGTCTAATGTGTCCTTCTACTTTTGTTCTTTGGAAATATGGCATTGGTAGGTCCCTACTACAACATACTGTTGATTTTTTACTATATTTGGTGGAGGTGGGATCTTATTTTACCCAGGTTGGCAAGGAGCTCCTGACTATGAAGGACTCACCCAACCCAGCCCCCCAAAGTCCTAGAGTTGTGGGTAAAAAGCACTCTGTAGAACAGTACCATTTCATGTGTTGCTCTCTTTCTATCCTTCTATCTTTCTGTCCTTCTTTTCCCCTTTTCTTCATTTTTATCCTTTCAACCCCCTTCCTTTTTTCTTCCTTTCTCTCTTCTCACTCTTTAACTTTCTTTTCCTTTTGGCCTTATCCCAAAAGGCCGCTTCAATACTTAAGCTCAGAGACAAGACAATTGAAAGTAAAGGGGATTTTCATAGGTAAAAGCAAGGGAAATAAGTGAACAAGAAGAAAACACACATGAGGATGAACCAACAGAAAAATTCTGGCAACATGAAAACTCAGAACAGAGCAACCCCTCCAATTGTGAGGGAGCTACCACACAGGATTCTACCTATAAAGATTAGTGGAAATGACAGAAAGGGAATTTAAGACATGGATGGCAATAAATAAATAAATGGAATTGATGAGAAAATGGAAAATAATCAAAAGGAAATCCAAAAACTGAACCAAAAATGGATGAAAGTGATGAAGAATAAATACGGATATGGGAGAGCTTAAGGAATTGAAGGAGTCAATCAGAGAACTTAAATATGCAGAAGAAAGTATTAATATCAAATTAGACCATGGAGAAGAAAGAATCTCAGAGCTAGAGGATAAAGCTCTAGAGATTACACAGGCAGTTAAAGATGGAGAAAAGAAGAAAGAGAAAGCTGAACATCCACTCAAAGAATTATGGAACCTCATGAAGTATTCAAACATACAAATTATATGGATCCCTGAAGGAGAAGAAGAACATACCAAAGGGATGCAAGCCATACAGGAGGATATCATAAATGAAAATTTCCCAAGTATCACCAAAGATTGCAAAACACTCTTTTTAGAGGAATATTGAACCCCAGGTCATCTCAACACAAACAGAGCAGAACATATCCAAAGTCAAAATAAAAGACAAGATTCTGCAAGCAGCCAGGAGTAAGCATCAATTGACCTACAGGGGCATGTCTATCAGGGTGACAGCAGATACTTCAACTGAATCTTTCCAAGCCAGAAGAGAATGGTAATCTATCTTTAACCTTCTTAAATAAAACTATTTTCAGTGTAGAATTCTATATCCTGCTAACCTAAGCTTTAAAATCAATGGAGAAATAAAATCTTTTACTGATAGGGAAATACTCAGACTTATTCTCTACACTAGCCATCACAATAGACCACCAAGAAAATATACACCCAGAAACTAAAGGACAAAATCTAGCTTCCACAAAGGTATAAAGAATAAAAATAAGCAACAAACTTTCACAAAATAAGGTGAATAGAACTCCACCATAATTATCAATTCTCTCGATAAAAGTTAATATCTAGAATTCCTCACTGAAGAGGCATAGACTGGCTTATTGGATTAAAAAAAAGCACAATCTATCTATACGATGTCCCCACGAAACACACTTGACCTCTAAGAATGAAACAAGACTAAGGATAAAGGGTTGGAAAACAATATTTCAGGCAAATGGAAATCAGAAGAAAGGAGGGATTACAATCTTATTTTCAGGTACAAGTAAATTTAAAGCAACTAAAGTTAAGGATGACAAAGATGATCACTACATACTCCTTAAGAGAATCATACAATAAGAAGACATTTCAATTTCAAATATTTATGCACCCAATTTAAATGCTCCCGGATTTATGGAACAGACCTTAATTGGTCAGAGCAATATAATATCCTACAACACCATAATATCTAGGGACTTTAACAACTCTGTGGTTGAACTGGAAAGATCATCTAAACAGAAACTAAACAAAGATACAAGGAACATAAATGCAACTCTAGAACAAATGGGCACAATGGATATATACAGAACAAACCATCCCAAAGTTAAGCAATATATGTTCTTCTTGTAAGCTCATGGACCATATTGCAAAATAGATCATACCCTAGGTCAAAAATAAACTCTCAACAAAATTAAATAAATAGAAATTATACCTTGTATATTCTTAGACCACAAGGCAATAAAGATGGAACTCAACTCCAATAAAAATGTTTATCCTCTCACAAAGGCATGGAAAATAAACAACCTTTTGCTGACTGACAGTTGGCTCAGAGAAGAGGTAAAGGAGAAAATCATAAAATTCCTTGATAACAATAATGAAGCTATAAGTACCAAAACTACAAAAGCAGTCCTAAGAGGGAAATTTATTTCATAAAATGCCCACATCTGAAAATCACCGAGAGAACATCAATGACCAAATGAATCATCTTTAGGAAATGGAAAAGGATTAGCAATCCAATCCCAAACATAGCAGAAGAAAAGAAATAACCAAAATTAAATCAGAAATACATGCAATTGAAAATAAAAGAATCATTCAGAAAATTAATGAAATAAAAAGTTGGTTTTTCAAAAATATAAATAAAATCAATTAAGCTGTGTCCAGATTAACTAGAAACAGAAAAAGAAAATCTCTGAGAACCTCAATAAAAAACAAAAAATGGGAAATAACAATAGATACTAGAGAAATACAAGAAATTATCTCTGACTATTACAAGAAATTCTACACCCAGAAATTTAACAATGTGGAGGACAAAGACCAATACCTGGAGTCACTTCCTCTACCTAAACTTAACCAGAAAGAAATAGATCTCTTGAACAGACAAATATCAAGCACTGAGAGTGAAGAAACAATAAAAATCTTCCAACAAAAAAATACCTAGACCAGATGGCTTTACACCAGAATTCTATCAAACCTTCAAAGTACAGCTTGGATCTATACAGCAGAAACTCTTCCAAAATATTGAAAAGGAAGGAACCTCCCCTAACATGTTTTATAAAGCAAACATCATTCTGATTCCAAAACCAGGAAAGGACCCAACTAAAAAGGAGAGCTACAGACCACTTTCACTAATGAATATTGATGCAAAAATACTCAACAAAATCTTAGCCAATAGATTACAGCTACACATTAAAAAATTATACATCATGATCCAGTAGGCATCATCATCTCAGGGATGCAAGGCTGATTTAACATATGAAAATACACAAATGTAATTCACCATATTAATAGAACAAAAGCATTTGTCAAAATTCAGCATCCTTTTCTAACAAGAACACTCAAGGATATTGGCAAAGGTGGTACATTCTTAAACGGAGAAGCCAGCTGCAACAAACCCACAGTTAATATCATCACAAATGAAGTAAAACTGAAATATTTTCTACTTAATACTGGAACCAGACAAAGATGTCCTCTGTCACTACTACTATTCAACATAGTTCTGGAAGTTCTAGCTAATGCAATCAGATAATAGATGGATTTAAAGTGCATACAAATGGGGAAGAGGAGATCAAACTGTTGCTATTCACCGATGATATGATCTTATATGTATTTAGAGAACCCCAGAGACTCAACCACAAGACTTCTCGAAGTGATCAAGGAATATAGTAACATCTTAGGGTATAAAATCAATGTCCACAAATCTGTAGCCTTTATATACACCAATAATAGCTAATTTGAGAAACTAATCAAAGACCGTTTCCTTCACAGTAGCTTCAAAGTAAATGAAATACCTGGGAATATGCCTAACAAAAGAGGTGAAGGACCTCTACACAAGGAATTATGAAATCCTAAGAAAAGAAATAGCAGAAGATATTAACAAATGGAAGAACATACCATAATCTTTGCTGGAAAGCAACAACATTATTAAAATGTCCATACTACCACGAGTAATCTACAGATTCAATGTAATACCCATTAAAGTATCAACATCTTACTTTGAAGACCTAGAAAAAATGGTTCTTTATGTGTATGGAACCAGAAAAAAGCCCATATAGCTAAGGCTATGCTTAGTAAGAAAAAGAAAGAGGCATCACTTTATCAGACTTTCGGTTATATTCCAAGTCCGCAGTGATTAAAACAGCATGATATTGGCACAAAAATAGAGACACAGACATATGGAACTGAATAGAAAACAAGAGATAAAACCAGTCTCTTATAGCCATCTAATCTTTGATAAACCAAACAAAAGCATACACTGGAGTAAAGAATCCCTATTCAAAAAATGGCACTGGGAGAACTGGATAATTACATGTATAAGACTGAGAATGGGCCCAAAAATTTCACTACTTACTACTATTGACTCAGGATGCCCAAAATATTAAATCTAAGATATGAAATGGTAAAAAACCTAGAAAAAAGTGTGGTAAAAACTCTTGAGGATGTCGAACTGGGCAAAGATTTTATGAAGAAGATTTCAGCAGCAATTACAACAACACAAAAATAAACAAATGGGACTTAATTAAACTAAAAAGATTGTGTACAGCTAAGGATATAACAATTAAAGTAAATAGACAACGTTCAGAATGGGAAAAGATATTTGCATGTTATGAATCTGACAAAGGCTTGATAACTAGGATCTATAGAAAAATCAAATTAATCAACAAAAAAGAGAAAACAATCCATACATCACTGGGCAAGAGACACGAACAGAACCTTCTCTGAGGAAGACAGATGAATATCTAACAAACATAACAAACATTGTACCTAATCAGAGAAATGCAAATCAAAACCACCCTGAGATATCATCTAACCCCAGTAAGAATAGCTCACATCACAAAGTTCCAAAGCTGCAGATGCTGGCATGGATGTGGAGAGAGTGGAAAACTTTTACACTGGTAATGGGATTGCAAACTAATACAGCCAGTTTGGAAGGAAGTACGGAGGATCCTCAAAGAACTCAAATTAGTCATTCTATTTGATCATGCAATCCCACTACTAGACATCTAGCCAGAGGGGGAAAAAATAATTCTATTGTAAAGACATTTGCACTAGACTTTATTGCAGCTCCATTTACAATCATCAAAATATGGAAACAACCTAAATGCCCACCAACCCAGGAATAAATGCTGTGGTATATGTATACCATAGACTACTATTCAGCCATAAAAAATACGGTGACTTTACATCTTTCATATTAATCTAGATGGAGATGAAATAGTTTCTTCAGTAAAGTATCACAAAAGTGGAAAACAAACTATCCAATGTACTCAGTACTTTTATGAAACCAGTAGACGATGTAATACATGCCCATAGAAGAGAAAATATCAATTCAATTCAAGTGGAGAGGGGGGGAATGAGGGAGGAAGGAGAAGAGAGAAGGAAGGAGAGGAGGGGAGGTGACGGGCTTGTTCTGTTCCCACCTAATGGGGACAATGTAAGGATATACCTTTTGGATGTGAGACACAACTTCAAAAGGGACTCTACCTAATAAGTGAAAATATTGTAATCCAGTTGTTTATACCTTCATATTAACTTGAAATAAAAAAAAATAAAACAGAATAAAGAAAAGGGTTGGCTGCAGGTCTTCATGGTTTTAGGTTTGGAAAGGAACAACAGAGATGCTGCTAAACCAACTCGTCATTGATGAAAAAGATCAACTCACTCAACCAACTGCCTTAGAATTTTGAGCACTCCCTCAAAAATAATAAAGGATCTTGCAAGGACATTAAAGGGGTTCAAAAAACGAAACACACTAAAAGCAGGGAATCTACTTGGAAAAGCTACTCATTGAAAATTAGGTGATCAGCCCAAGTAAATGTGGAGATGTCATAAAATGTAGACCTGGGAAAGTGAATGGCTACCTAATAAGAACAGTCTATAAAAACGCATAGCAACAAATGTGGCCTTAGACGTGTACTTACTAAATAACTGTGCTATCTCTTTCTCTTACATATTTGTTCTCAGGAAAGCAAAAATATTGTATACTAAGTAGTTGCTCTTGAACGCTTTATTACTCTATACTGTTCATCCCTGCAGCTTTCTGTGTAAATACCAGAAATATGAATTTTTTTCCTTTTAAAAGAATGATTTGTTTTGTTTTTAATGCAGTAAAGAGAATGGAATATGATACCTGAAGACCTTCTCTTACTGCCTCCAGAACGTAAGGTACCAAAGAATAGTTCCAGAGATCCATGAACCACACTCTAGAACCTTCAACATCCATGGGGCAAGGAAGGAAAAGTCGGGGCCCTGAGAAAAAAACAAATAGCAAGATGTTTTTGAGAAGCATTATTTTAACAATATAGACACATGTAATATTTAAACATCATTTTGGAGGACTTAGTATGCTTCTTGAGAGAGTCTTAGCAAATTATAATGTTGGCCAGTTGGATTATTGTTAAATAATCTTCTATCCCACTCTTCTATCTTCTCCTTTTGTTTTATAATAAAATATTAACCTAAAAGCTAAAGTATTAGAGTTAGCAGAACTCATGAAGATCATAATACAGTCAGCCTAGATTTTATAGCAACAAATCCATGCTGAAATGAATTACCAACCCAAACACAAAATATGAGATTATTTGTAGAACTGGGGCTCAGCATGGGACTCTGTAGAGCTCTTTTTTCTAATGTACATGGGTGTCTATAATTAAGTACTTTATTATATCCATCACAGTGGTAAAGGGACTTCCATACATGCAATTTAAGAAAAAATACAAAATTATACATACTTATGCCAACTAAAGAGAAATAATTCAATCAGTTTTGTCTTCATGAAAATATGAAACACCTAAATTATCTATATATAAAGCATTTAAATTATATCTAGAATATTTCACAATATTATTTCATGTGAGCTATTAGCTAACATTTTTTTTTATTATAAAAAGTAACTTAAACAGATATAATTTATTTCTAATGGCTATCTGATTTTTAAATATTTGTCCATATTTAACTTGTTTGATCTTAATAATATTCTGACTATAGATAGAAAGCTTAGTAGAAAAGAAAAAAAGTAAACTTAAATCTTTAGGAGTCTGAAAAACCTTTAACTTTGCTTGTTATTTTCTACCATCCAATCTGGTCCTTTTTACCAAGTACTCCTGGTTCCTGAAAAATGGCATATTGTAATCTTGGAACTCACCAATGGTAACGTCAGAAGAACTGTGTGTTTCCAAAAAACTGTTGAGATGATGCCACATCTTTGGAATCCAGTCTATGATTTTGACGAGGTCATTATTGCGCATGTTCCTCTCAATTTCCATCTCTATCAGTTTCCTTCGAAGATATCTGCCTAAAAAGCCTTTCACTGGTTCTGTGTGATTTGTGCAAAGTACCCACCTACAATAAGAAGAATTCAGGAATTTTTATATAAATTAAAATTTAATTCAGTCTACAGTGTTTTTCCAATATAAAGTAAGAATGTTCCTACTTCACTTGGTGACCACATTTTAATGATAAAGGGACTAGAATATCTATTAACATTAGAACTATAATGCAGCTAACTCCACTTTTTGAGCTAAAAAAGAAGCTCATGTGCGTCAGAAGTGAGTGGGAGTCTGACTCTAATGTGGGAAAGTGACAAATCCTGAAATAAGAATTCTCCGCACATTTCTCACACTTAGAAGGAAACTGCTCTACTTTAGCCCGGGGACATGGTGAGCCAAAAAATATTTTCCTTTTCTTTCCTTTTTTTTTAAAGAAACGTTTCTGATTACAGGTTGAGGATCACAAAATGTTTGCTTGAGAAAGAATTTCAGACAAGTGAGAATTTATTTTCACACCTTAGGTTGACCACTGCCAGAATTTGTCAATGTACAAATAGAAAAACTACCACCAAGAAAAGACTGAAACAATACACACACACACACTTCACACATGCACACATACACACTTCACACGTGTACACACACACACGCTTCAACTTCTCTTTACCTGAAATTGTGATGCAACTCTAGATTTGGTGACGAAGAAACTCCCTGATTCATTGTTCCAATAATATACGGACTAGGAAATAGAAATAGGAAATTTAGATGTATTAGAGATAAAAACAATTCACTAAAATTGTCTGAGAAACAATTCAATGTGGATTATTCCATTTTGACACAAGTCTTTAAAGAGGTAATTTTGTAAGGGTAACTTGGAGAATGACAAAAAACATTGGAAGGCAAATGAATATCTGGGGTTCTCATTTCAGCTCTGCCATGGAGGTGAGGTATTTTTTCTTTCTGAACCCAAAGAGTAGAGTTTAGGTAGTATACTCACAATGTCCCACACTAACATCTTATAACTCGTAAGCTTATATTAAAATTCATTAATTTTTCCCATTTTCACATTTCATAGTTATGTTAAGTATTATTAATAACATGAGAATATTTGTATTCTTTCAATCCTTATTTTATGCTGATGCATACCTTTTTTTATCTCTAGCAAGGATAATTGGAATATTTGTTATTATTAAAATTAATATCATTTATGTTGATGTTTTTATATGTTCCTTCCTTAGAGGCCATGCTGCACTAAATCATTAGTGGATTTTCAGATTTTTTTTTTTTTTTTTTGAGATAGAGCCTCAAGCTGTCACCCTGGATAGAGTGCCGTGGCATCACAGCTCACAGCAACCTCCAATTCCTGGGCTCAAGCGAGTCTCCTGCCTCCACCTCCCAAGTACCTGGGACTACAGGTGCCTGCCACAATGCCTGGCCATTTTTTGGTTGCAGCCGTCATTGTTGTTTGGTGGGCCCGGGATGGATTTGAACCCGCCAGCTCAGGTGTACATGGCTGGTGCCTTAGCCTGTTGAGTCACAAGTGCCGAGCCAGATTTTCAGATTTTTTTATACCATATGTTAACCTTTTATTTGATTGTATATAGTTAAAATCAACTATTAGCAGATGGAGCTATATATAAGTGTATTAAATTTGTCTATATAGAAATGTTGCATTTAAACTTTGATATGAACTAAGAATGGAACCAGAGCTCTACAGCCTCCATCTAGTTCTGGATTTTTCTGATTCAAACTATGTCATCTCTGATAACTGTCTCCCATACATTCAGATTATATAGATGAGACCCTTATCAAGGAAGCAGTGTTTCCATAAAAGTGCCTGAGACATAGCTGTTGAATGAATAAACAGATATTAAACAATACACATGGATTCTTTGGAAAATGTGGTATTATATTAATGAAGGTTTCTCAAATTAGTGGCATCCATTAAAAGTCTAAAAATAATTACTATATGAGGTCATAAATGTTACTTAGATTTAATCATTCAGTATATATTTGCTTTAAAACATCAAAACATTGTGTTCCAGTTAGGTACATATGATATAATTTATCGATTTTTTAAAAAAGAATAGAGATTAAAAAGTAAAATAAGTTTTAAATATTAAAAAGTAAAATGGGCTCAGTGCCCATGCTCAGTGGTTAGGGCACGGGCCACATACACCAAGGCAGGTGGGTTTGAACCTATCCTGGGCCTGCTAAACAACAATGATAACCACGACACAAAAAGAGCCAGGCATTGCGGCAGGTGCCTGTACTCCCAGCTACTTGGAGGCTGAGGCAAGAGAATAGCTTAAGCCTAAGAGTTTGAGGTTGCTTTGAGCTGTGACGCCACAGCACTCTACTGAGGGCAACAAAGTGAGACTTTGTTACAAAAAAAAAATAAACAAATAAATAAATAAATAAAATATATAAATGCACAAGAAAACAAATTTAACCACCATTTTTCCATAATTATGCAAAATATTTGATAAACATACCATTTGTTGTATTTACAATTGAGGAAACCATTGAAGACATCACTCAGAGAGCCCACATGATGAAGATTGTCAAGAATTATTACAACTGGAAGCTCCACACTGTTATTATCTGCACTGCACTGCTCCGCCAGGTTGGCTAGATACTGCTGCAATTCCTGATAGAAAACAAAGAGCAGGAACACACCAGTGATACCCTCATACCAAGGGCAAACAATTAATATTTTAGGAATAGCACACCTTATCTTTCATCCCGTTTCTTTCACTGAAGGTCATTTACCATTCTATTCAGGTAAAATCTTCTTCTACAAAGCAGACATCATATGATATTAAGAGAAAAGCATTTTTAAAGAAAAGGGAGAAAAGGGAGAGCAAGCTGAGCAGAGCCGGTGTCAAACCCCCACAGCAAACAAACATGAGGCACGTTCCTTTCTCAGTGGTTCCCCCTCCCCCCAGAGTAAAGCCAAAATGGGTTATAGACATAAACTCTTAAGATAAACATATTGAGATTTTATTCTTAGCTTTTTGTATTTTAATAATAAAGGTAGATTTTAGGAAACATTAATGTTCAAGCAGAGACTAATTGCGGAATTGCACCTCTTTGTTTCTAATATTTTTAACATGTGATTTCTAACTCTTTTTGATGGGGTATATCTGAATCTGCAGCCGCAAGACTCTGATAGAAGTGGGGTTATTTATTTACCATCTGCATGCAACTATTGTGATTTTAAATCAAGACAAAATTTGTTATATCTCACTGGGTCATTTAAAATCAGCATTGACCACTGGGATTCTTGATTCTTTTACAGGTATTATTCCTGCCTAATAGCTTTTAATATAAATATGATAACCAGTTTGCTGAATGACTGCTCTCACAGATGGGTAGGCCAGGAATATAATTAGTTTTCTTAGAATTATCCTAATCAGTCAGAGCATTTCCATAATATTTGCATATTTACAATGACATTTTCTATTTGTGAATTTTGCTCTGGGTCAGAAACAATCCCATGATCCCAATTTCTGGCAGCCAGGTAAATACGTGAACTATTCACCTAGATGTAGCCTTTCTCTCTCTGTAACACCACTGTAGAACAAAAAGTAAGAGATAAAACAATGACCAGAGTTTTAGGCATTTAGTAATATTCAAGTTCAAATATAAAATTTACTAGAAAACTAAAGTACTACTTGTTTTATACTGAGCTAATCACATAAACTAAATCTTGCCTAAATCTGTGAATACAGAAAAACATGTGTAAAAAATGGTGAATATTCTGGAAAATTCCATTTACCTTAAAAGAAAAATATTAAATTTATGTCACTAATCTGGCTATATTAAGTCATTCATTCACTTATAAAATATTCACTATTTATCTACTATGTTCATAGTCTTAGACTAAGCCCTAAGGTGTATAAAAACAAAAAAGCATTATTAGAATAATGTCTACTATTATGAAATTCAAGTAAATTTAACATTTATTGTTAACTTCACCAAGTACTTTCCCGGATATAGAGATGGGACTTGAGATGATGTTGAATAATGAGCAAATTTTCAGCCAACAATTGTGCAGTTATTCGTTCCTTCAATACATCTTTATCTAGCATTTACTAGGTGCCAGGTACTCTAGCATCAGGGATAAAATGATTCAGGGATAAAATATAATTTCTATATTGCAGGAATTTAAGGGTTGACAATCAGCGAAACAGGTCAACAAGTGAATTACAGTGTGGTAAATGAAACGCACAGAACACTCTAGGGAGTTTTAAAACAGGCATATAACCCAGCCTGAAGGTTCAGAGAGAACAAGGTATAGCAAAGAAAAGCTACTGAAGTCTAAAGAATACAAAGGGAAAGTTGGAAAATGTGAGTGTATAATGTGTTTCAGGAAAAAAAAGTGTTCTATTGTTGCAAGAAGATAAGGCACGTGCTAGTGGTGGTGGCACTGAAAGAGAAAAAAGAAAAGAATTTGAATCCATGCAGAGTAAGTTAGATTTTTTTTATAAAAGTAAACCATCAAGACATTTGTGTGCTTTTTTGTTTTCAGTAGGGGAGAATAATTTACTTATTAAAAGAAACAGACATGTAGAGAAAATCATGATGAATTAGAAGTAGAAAAAAGCATTTAAGAAGCTTATTACCCTTTTAGAATAGGCTAGGCATATATATATAACTATAATTTACAGTTGAAAATGGTTGAAAATACATTATTTCAGAAAGTATAGATCAAAGATGTCATTTACAGCACATAAATGCTACTTGTTCCTTCTAGAAATGGTTTTATGGCAACAGTATTATTTGTTATTAGTCCTTTATTGTTAAGATTACAGTATTTTGATGCTTAAAAATGGGAGAAGAGTTTATCAAACAGAAAAAGAATTATAATCAAAGTCAGAAACATAAAATTATACTATCTATATAGAAATGAATTAGGTAAGTTTCGTAGTAGTAAGTGGCAGTTAAAAAATTGTGAAGGAAAATTTCCAAACTTGAGTGATTGATAAGATCACTGGACTTTTCTTGTTAGCAATACAAAAAATTGAATGTTCTGAGACTCCGAGTAAAATCAAATTATGATTTAACATGTGGTGAGCATACTGAGGAAGAAGAGAAAGTAGCCAAGAGAATATCGGAATTATTGAAGCAAAGAGAAACTAAGGGACTGAACAGGGAACACTGTGATATTTTTGACCAAGTGCAGAAACCAGTAAGAAAACACTGAAGGATTTTAAGGTAATGAGATTTTAATCATGAAAGGATATACTATTTTCCATGAGGTAAATCGATAAATACAGGAAAACAGAAAAAGGAAATTTAAGAGAGATGGTGAATCCAGCAGTTAGCAATTAATCACAGAAGTCCAAGAGATAAAGGGTGTTAATTTGGGGTGCAGGGTGGTTGAGGTGAAGATGAGTGGAAGAAGATGGACTTATGAGAGTTTTTCAGAGCTGAATAAACATTTATGTATTTGGTAAATAGAAACATATCTGTAAGAAAGTTCACAGATTTGGGAGAGTGGGCGTGGTTAACAGCGCTCAGCGGGAGTCAGCCACACCACTCAAGGCAAGTGGATGTCAGGGGAGTTACCCACAAGCACAGTGAGAAAGAAAGAGTGTCGGGGGGTATTTCATTTACTGGTAATGAAAGAAGAGCTGTCAGTAACAGATACTGAGAAGAAACTTACCAGGAGGTAGGGAGGAAACGAAGGGGAGAAAGAAAAATGAGTCAGAAGAGTTTCTAGAAAGAGGACATCAATGCCAGCAATATGTTGTAGGAGAGAAAGAGAGAGAGAGAGAGGGAGAGAGAGGGAGGCAGAGAGAGATAGAGAGAGAGAGGAGAGAGAACAGAAGAACTGAATTTCATAATTAGGACATCACTGGGTGATTTATGAACAAGCAGAGCCATTAGATTCTAATCGTGCTTCTCTTTCCCACGTGGGTCCTTGGAAATATGCATCGGTCAGATATAGAAATAGACATATGTAAATTATTTTTCATATAACTTAGGAATTTTACACAGATTCCCTTGAAATACCCTCATCATCTTCACTCTAGCTTGAAGGAGATGAAATCTGAGGTTGAGGTAGCAATTACAAGATGTGTAAATTTATTATCATTAAAGGTTTCTTAATTCCAGACCTAGTGAAGTAGGGAAAAACAGGGATCTCTACCAGAGACGCTGACAATGAAATGAGCCCCATACTTTGAAAATATGGACAGAAGACTATAGTTATATAAAAACGGTTCATCACTCGTCTCTCTGATTCTGACTCTAGACACATTAAAAATGACTCTGCCAGGTCCAGTTTTCTGATCTTTTGCCACCTAACATTCCAAGTGGCCTCAGCTGGCCACACATTCCTTACTAAAACATCTCCAGCCTTCTGGGCCTCCTATATCAAATGTCACAAAGTATATTTGTTTATGTGTACTGCTCTCAATCAAAATACTCCAGCTGCCAGCTTGAGGGAGGGCTGGAAGTGTGGGAAGAGGAACAGAATGTAAAGTGCAGAGGTATCGAATACATGAAAGTTATTTTTCATTTGATGGGTTTATTTGGTCTTTAAAGGTTTTTAGAACCAGTATTTCTTTTGGATCTGTGTCATCAGTACGGACTATGGCATAGCATGAAACGTCAGCAGTCACCGGCTCTATATTTTCAGGGAAAGGGTTTATTATTTTATGCCTCATTAGCAGTTTACTTTAGTAAGTCCTTCTGTTAACAGCTATCCCTAACCCAATAGCAACTTGTCATCTGCTTTTTTTTTTTTTTTTTTTTTTGAGACAGAGTCTCACGCTGTTGCCCTGGGTAGAGTGCCGTGTTGTCACAGCTCACAACAACCTCAAACTCCTGGGCTCGAGTGATCCTCTTGCCTCAGTCTCCCAAGTAGTTGGGACTACAGGTGCTGCCATAATACCCAGCAATTTTTTTAGTAGAGATAGGGTCTCACTCTAGCTCAGCTTGGTCTTGAACTCTTGAGCTCAGAAGATCCACATGTCTCAGCCTTCAAACCTGCTAGGATTGCAGACATGAGTTCCTGTGTCCAGCCACATCTGCTCTTCTTTCACATCATCTTCAGTAACCCTCACTCCCACCTCCCAAGGAAACAGCATGGCTTCCTTATCAGTTTGGCAAGAAAAGGCCAAATTCTCTGACACTGACTCTGTGTTCAGCACACTGACAACTTCATATCTTCTCACCACTTTTTAGCTCTATTTTGTGCTTTCTTGGGGGTGAAAGCCACGTGGTGTGTCCACTGGTTTATTCCTGGTCCTGTGGTCTAGCATCATTAGTACTTTTCAAATGCTCTTGGCAATGCTTTTTTTTTTTTTCATTATAATGCAATTTAAAAAATGAAACTAAGCTAATAATGACACAAATGATTTTCCTCTGAAAAAGTAGAAAAGAAGAATGTTGGAAATATTTAATCAACAAAGCTAAAATGACACTCACATAACATTAAGTACATTGCTAATCACTAATCTTTTGTACCCTAAACTTAAATAAAAAGAATACATATAAAGATGTGTTCTAGGGAGAGATATACTTTATAGTTAAGGCAAATTACCGACTTAGTCTGAGTGTGTCAAGCCATATTCTAAGGAAGCTCAACCTTTAACTCACTTGATTTTAAGTAATGCTCGACTTTCTCAAAATGCCTCAGTTTCCTCCAATAAATCTATTTTACGTTTGTTTTCTAACTACTTTATTTTTTCCATAAAAGAAGTAACTTGTAAAGAGTTTTCTCATTTCAACAGACACAAAGGATGACTAAGAGACTTCAAAAATCTTTCATGCTTTTGGCTGGAAAAAAAAAATGTTTTAAAAGATTTTTATATAAATATATGAGGAGACACAGAATTCACAGGAGGCATTCACCTGCAACTGAAATGAACAAACAGTTGTGTTCAGAGAAGGGTTCTATCTTCTCCCTCAGACCCCATGTCTCTAGTTTAAACAACAGTGGGTGGTTCAACCCTCAGGTGAATAGTGTTGAGTCCCAAGGAAATATGCAGAGTCTCTGTGTTGTATTTATTTAACTTTAAGCAATCCCATTGAACTATATGCACATCATAGTTCCAGTCGGTGTTAAGGAATTAACGAGCTATGACATAAAGAAATTTTTGTTCATTCAGTTGTGTGTCTGGTTTATGTCAAGAATCAAATGGGTTTGTGTTGCCTTAGGAAGCCATGTTTCCTCCTGAGAATGTGAAGACAAAGTGTTTCTGAGAGACTGAGTTGATTTAGATCACCCAGCAAGGCTATCTCTTAAAAAAGATTATTTGACCCAGTATCACTGGGATTCCCTCAAGGTATTACTTAGAACAGTTGCGGTTTTCCCAAGAGAAACAACTTAGGCTGCATTAATTTAGACTTTCATAAATAAATTACAGGTAAAACTGGTTTAGTGTTAGAAATTACTTAGCCTTCAATTATTTAATGCTTTCAATTGTTTGTTTCACTCAGAATGTTGGGAAATACTGATTTTATAGCCTATTTTAATAAGTGTGAGTGATCAGGCTGATAGCTATGGCAATTAGACTTTCCTTGGTGATGAAATTAAATATTGTCTCTTTAAGTTCCTAAACAGAAATCCTATGGAAATGTGATATAAACAAGTTGTTGTTCCCAGAATTTCTTCTTGGACTACTCTAATTACTCCCAAATCCCCCTCACAGCAATGCCCAGGTTAAGACCTGAACCAACCATTGCCCTTTCAAAAAGTTCTGATTCCTGCAGAAAAATCTGTGATTTCCTCTTGCTTCCATAGTACTGCGCACAGACCTCTTTCTACTTGAACACTTCCTAAATGGATGTCTAACAGAAACCAGGCATCAGGGGCTCTATCATTTTATCCTATATATTCCCAGGCCCATGAAACACCTAATAACTGAATGTTATTGAAAATGGTAATTGGGTTCAACTTCAGGGAACAGTTTCGTCATCTGCCACGTTACAGTTTTAGTCAAAGAGAGGGATATTTTCCCATGTGCAACATAGAATTCTTGCACAATCTTAAAATGTGATTGCGTGAAGACACTTATGGATAAATAAGAGCTGTTTTCTTTGGGTTCTGTGACTTACCTTACTTGACTTGTGGTCCACATTAAAAGTGGCGATTGCGTCGTCTGTGGTTTTCCTCCCAGATTTGGTTATTACATATTCAGCAAGTTTGTTTGCTAAATAGGTCTTTCCAGTACCACTTGGTCCTGAGAGTATAATTCTGTGATGCTCCATCAACAAGTTAAAGTACCTTTGGGTAATTGGTTTAGGAATCAGCGTATCAAAAACAAAACTGTCCAAACTGTTTTCTTCTACCCCTGAAGGAAGAAACAAAGGGAACAGCATGCCTTAGTGTTCTACATAAGCTGGAATTTAACAGATTTTTGTTAGACGTAGGAATGCAGTCTTTGCAAAACAATCTCCTAGATATTGAGCATGTACTGCCACTTTAAGAAAGAAAACACATCAGTAATAAGGCAGAAAACATATCAGTATATATCCAAACAAAAGCAAGCTGTTTCCTTTTGTTCAGGCTTCTGTCCCTAGTTTATTTCATGTTTTTCACTTATGTTTCCAGAAAGAAATGAAAGCATTATGAACTCTACTGTGAAATCCTCCTTGCCTTTGAAGGCCAAGTTCGTTAAGCATAAGTGTGAGGATTACGTGTACATACATGAGCTGCAGGTTCTTCACTTTTCATATTCTTTCCCCCACTCTATTTCCTTCTAACTCTCCTGACATGGTCCAGCTATACAACCACTTAAGATTTGAAGAATACAAATTGTGATGTTTGGCAAGGAATTAAGAAGGAAGCAACAGTATCCCCTTCTACTAAACCAAATACTTTAGTAACAAAGTCAAATATTGACAAATTTATCTGTTAACTCACAGTTTATATAGACATATTCTGATTCTTTAACAAAAACAAACAGAATTATGGAGGCAAATATACGTCAGATATTCCATTAGCCTATAATTAATCACATCATTGAAAACAAAGCATTCTTATCCCTGATCCTTAACTATTCTATTTCTAGTGAGTATTTATTGGGTACACTTATTTTAAAACCAAACTATATATGATAACTATAACATACTACTTTAGAATATATAACTTCTTTTAATCCTCCTGCAATGTAAGAAATTTAAAATTCCCCAATTTACATTTATTGTGTGAGTCTTGGTGAATCTTCAAAATTGCTTTCCAAGTTTCACATCTCAGAACTCAAAGGATTTAATTTCCTCAAATCTTCATGGTCCTAGTAGAGTTGTAATATTTTAAGAATCAACACAGCTCATTTCATTTCTAAACTATCAAAGTTTGTTTTCAAACAGTAAAATTGAAGGGAAACTGCAAAAAAAGGTGGGGAGAGAGAAGGTAAAAAAAAATTGCAATTATGCTTTTATTTCATTGTCATTTTTACCTTTCAAGTTCACAGTGATGGTGTTATTATCTCCAACAAGGTATCCACAAGGCAGCAGTTCAGGCACTTCTAGGTTATGGGATCTAATCAAGTCTCCTATACAGTAGCTGGAAATGCAGTCAGAGCTCAGACCAAGGCTAGTGTATGTATCAATTCGGAATACATATTCCTAAAATGGTGCACACAAAAAAGTAGTCAGCATAGAGGTTGAGCTCATCTCTAACAAATACAAAACTCAGGGGGTTACAAAGCTAGTTGTCAAAATTTTAGAAGTGTTCAATGTAAGAACTGTCAATATCAAACACCACAGAGGAGAAAGCTTTCCTTATTAGAAATTTGAGGAGAGGAAAAGCAGATGTGTCTACACTATTGAAGAAAAACAGCTCAAAAGCAATACATTTGAAAATTAATATCCAGATATCTTAAACATCTTACCTTAAAGAGACGCCTAATTACACCATCTAAGACATCCCACTTGGTTTTTCCACTAACACCAATAGATCCTATCAGATATGTCTGGGACTTCTGATCCTAAATAAGAACAAAATAAAGAAAAATAAAATCCAGCTGTGCATTTTATTTCAGTTGCACATTTTATATTAAAATCTATTAATAATTTTGGTGATTGAGACCAAACATTTACTAAGCCTATGAATTCTATAGCAACGAAAACGCATGGTAAATTACAGAAAATAAAACACATCTCAACAAATCAACCAACAACAAAAAATAAGGTTAATAGTGATAGCAACAAGGGGAAAGATGATATGAAGCTGTTTCTCAAGGAAAACTGGATCATGTCTAGTTCCACAGAAAAAAAAGAGAAGGGACATTAATGAAGTGGGGGGAGGGGCACACAGGAAGAGAAGCTGTGTGGTCGGAGGGAACTAATGGGAGAGAGAGAAAGAATAGAATTGCATCACAGGTTCCCAGAACTTCATTCTACCATCTCATGTTCTTAACGTTGATAACTCAGTTTTTTTAATGAATTAATTTTAATCTAAAATCCAATTTACTTTTGAGAAGCAAGTTATCTACGAGAATATGGCATTCACATATTTACAAAGCAGGTCTCATTTGGAATTAACTAGAAAATTCACTATTTAGAAGTAATTGCCAGAGAAACCTGCAGAACTCATTTTATCAAGAAAATAATTATTATACAACACAAATAACAGTCTCAAATCTATCCTTTTTGCAGGATGAGATTTTGACCAATTTCTGTTTATTTTAGAAAAGTAAACAATCCAGGATTGGTAGTCTAACTGGAGACCTTTTTATGATGACTGGAAATGGTTACATGAAATATTGATTATGATACTAGTGGATATGTAGTTGATTTATTACAATCCTGGACTAAGTATGGGACCTTTAAGGGGAAGTAGAACAATCATGCCTTCGAGTGTTGGAAGATGTGAATTCTACACACCACCTACTGCTTAATTAAGAAATGCAACCTTTGTAAATCACTCATGTGGCTTATAGTGTCAATTTCTTTACCTGTGATATTTAACCCTTTAAGGGTAAATGATTATCACCATTATTGAGGTATAATCTGAGTTAAAAGCCAATAGCTTGTCCATAAGAAGTTAGAGAAATTAACAGCTGGTGATTATGATGATGTCTTTTTACTAATGAATATTGTGCCCATTCACCGCTCTGAACCTGCCCAAATTCAAATGTTGAGGCCCTAACCCCTAATACAATAGTATTTGGAGATGGAGCTTTTGGGAGGCAGAGTCAGATTAGATCTTGAGGGTAGGGACTTTGTGATGGGATTAGTGGCCAAAGCATCGCTTCTCTCTCTTCTCACCCATAGACACTGAGGTGAGGTTGAATGAGGAGGCACAAGCAATCTACCCTTCAAGGATGCAACCCTTAGCTGGCTAGAAGGCTTACACCTGCAATCCTAGGCCTCCGAGAGGCCGAGGTAGGAGGATCACTTGAACTCAGGAGCTCAAGGCCCAGGCTGAGTGAAAGTGAGAACCCATCTCTACTAAAAATAGAAAAATTAGCCTGGTGTTGTGGTAGGCACCCATAGTCCGAGCTACTCAGAAGGCTGAGGCAGGAGGATCATGTGAACCTGGGCTTTTGAAGTTTCTGTGAGCTAAGGCTCATGGTAAGGCACTCTTGCCTGGGTAACAAAGTGAGACTCTGTCTCAAAAACAAACAAGCAAAACCAGACATGGCCCTAACCAGACAGCAAACTGCCTAGCACCTTAATCTTGGACTTGTAAGCCTCCAGAATTGTGAGAAAACAAATCTCTGTTGCTTAAGCCACCCAATCTATGTTATTTTGTTATGGCAGCTCAATCAGACTGAGACAGCTACTTCATTGGAAGTTTTTTTAGAAAGAAAAGTTCCAAGATGCCATCTTTTAGAATTATTCTGAAAAGGAAAACTTGTATTCTAGTGTGTTTACAATGCACTCAAAATGGACACTTAACACAATGCTTTATAAGGAGCTGCTTTTAAATTAGAGTCAGTTGGGGTTTCACTGAGACTATTACAGTCTTTCACATAAAGAGCCTCGTGGGAAAAGTATGCACAAATCTGCAGCTCAAGGAGAAAGTTTACGGCATTGGAATCTTTTGGATTCCACTGACTCAATGTAAAGATTCACAAATCCATCTCACTTTTCAAAATGAAGTACTGCAATTATTTTCAAATCTAAAGGAAATGTTGTGCATGTTCATAGAAGAAAATAGTTAGCTACAAATTCATATGCTTGGCCACTGAAGTAAAATTTCAACTTGTTTTTTTTTGTTTGTTGTAAGAATGGATTAGAGCCAGAATGACATTGCCAATTTGAAGGCAATATTTGATTGCAAAAAATTTAAAAACTTGCCTGATTACCTAGGATCTTGCTTAAAAATGATGGACAAGTAGCATCAATGGAATTTTTCCAGAGTTTAGGAGTACATGTGTCTTTCTGTTGTCTAGAATATTCGTTTAGCTTATAGTCTCTTTGTACAAAGACCACATTCATATCTTAGTGACCAGTTACTACACATCATAAACATTATCTACAAATGACACTCCAAATAAATATTAGGCAAGATACTTATATCAAATAATGTTACTTTTTTTAAAGTTTGGAAAAGAGAGAGGGCTGACAATACTTTTCCCCGTGATTGAATGTAGGGACATGTAAGACATAGTTCTATCCATATGATGATGTCAGTTTTTAGTATCTATAACTTCATGCTCTTATAACATATAAAGCTAATGCCACGGCAAATGCATCTGATAGAACAGTTAATAGAACAAATATTTAGATATAAAATACTTTTGACTCCATAATTATCACCATTTAGTTATAAAGAAGTTAAGATTAAAGAAATACCTTTGCTCGACCATAGCCCTTGCTGATGGAGACAATAATTTTCACACTGCGGCCATCTTTATGTCCAGTTGCATCACCAGCATCATCTAGCAAAATATCTACCCGATTTTAAAAGACAGACACACACAGTAGAGGAACATTAGCTCAGATCTGTTTACCGTCATTGTTTTCTCCTTCATAGTTTTATATCTTTCAGTGGGATCTGCTTCCCATTCTAGCCTAACCAGTTTGAAAACCTTGGCTTTCAAGAAGATAAATTACTATCATTTGGCCAAAATTTCATCTAAGAATTTAATCTTCCTTCCAAAGATCTTTACTCAAGTGTTGGGCCATTGCCTTTGGATAAGAAAATAAGGGGTTTCTTTTTCTATTATACGTAGGTCTGAGTAATACCTGAGTAATATTTAGTCACCATCATAACCAGGACAAACTGAAAAGCAATCAGATTTTTCTATCCAATCTAAAATATCCAAGCTCAACACTCATGTAATTTATAAATGTAAAGGTGCTGAGATTGACTGTCAACTAAAATTATTCTCAAGCAGTTGACACATAGACAGCTGTTTTAATGCTTGCCTTATGTCTATAATTATTGAATTTCAGCCGTGGCATTGTACTTTCCTGCAGAAGTATATTAATTATTACTCTTCTGTACCCTTTATGCTAATAGTTTCAAAACCAAAATAGTATTTCTAGTAATCAGCTAAGAGTTACTGTACTATGATAAAACAATCTAACCTTTAAAATACCAACCCATAAATGTGATGGAAAATTAATTTTCAAAATACAGTATACCCAATTAATGTCTAATTTGGAGAATGATTAAGGAAAACTATCCCCCAAATACATTTTCTTTCAATAATGTTGTTATTATAGAGTCTTGTGTACTGTGAAGATAGGGTTCTGTAGAGAAGGAAATATCAGTTATACAACAAAGAGCACAAGGGCCTGGTAACTAGAGGACTCTAACGATAAATTCTGGCAAGGGCCACAACTGCAACTTAGTTAGAAACAACAATCTAAAAAGATGGCTTCTGAAAAATGGAATGGTTTCCACTATCTTTATCATTAAGAATATGTAAGTTTGCAAAGTACACAGTAAAAGAATTAAGATCATAATAAATGAAAAAAAAATTTAGAGCTTGATGAATATGGAATTTTCTGCTAGAAGTTTTTGAGGCATAAAAGATAACCTCTTGTATCAAAATTTACTTATTTCCCCACATTAAAATTCTCATGGTCTTTCACTTTCTCACTTACCTTATCCAAAAAATAAAAGATGTCATTTATTATTAAAATGACCAAATGTCATTTTAATTCTCTTGCTCCTTTTCTCAACAGTTGAGAATAGTTTATCATGGGCTGTTTAGATGTCAACTTTTTGCAGTTCATAATCAGATTACAGTAGCACCTCCATAATTGACCTCCTCCTCAAGTTGACCTAATTTGTATAGACCGGACATCCACATGTAGGTGTCAGTACAGCAGGCCTAGTTCCTTACGTCAACAACCTCCATACATTCAACAGTTTGTTACAGTCCCTTGGGTGGTCAACGTATAGAGATTCTACTCTACTTCTTTAGTACTTTGCTTACTTCCTCATAAAAGTCTGTAAGTATTCGACAAATGTTCATTAAACATACATGATATCAGAAACTGCTGGGCATTGAGCATGGATGCCAAGGTGAGGAGGAAAATGAATTACCTACTTTCTTGGAGTATACACTCTCTACAAGGTAATTTCAGCATGTTTCACGGGTTCCTCTGATACAAACAGGGCAGTAGACTACAGAGGAGCTGAAGGGAGCCTGCTCTAGTGAGGCTGGTCATCCCAGAAGGCTTCCTGGAGGAGGTGGTGTTTAGAAGTACGATCAGAAGGCCAAGAAGTGCCAAGCAAGTGAAAAGGACGGGAAGGGGTTTACTGAAGAAGAACAAGAACAAAAGCCATGATATAGGAGTTGAGTATGTTCAAGGTGGTAGATGCCCCGGGTAGCAGGAGTATAAAGACAAGAGGAGAGTGAGGAGTGGTAGGAAATGGTGTGGAAGTGGGTGAGGGCCAAACCACGCATGGCCTCGTAGAGGATAGCTTGGGGTTTATTCTGACTGCCAACCCACATATCTGCTCAAGTTTTCCTAGGAACTTGCTATTCATTCCATCTTATACTCTTAAGATCTATATTTAAAATATGAAATTTCTCCTCGTAATATTAGAATAAATATGAAAAATGAGTAGCTGCCTATTCTTGACTTTTGTTTTATTGCTAATTAAAGCAAAATTATATAATAATGAAAATATCACATGTACCCTATAGATACATACAACTATGATGTACCTGTAATAATTAAAAACAGAAAGGCACTGGATTCATGCAGACTTGGGTTCAAATATTAGTTCTTCTATGTACTGGTTGCATGATCTTGAACAAATTATTACAGTCACTTTCTTAGGTTGGTCTCCTTACCTCTAAAATTGGGTTTAAACAGCGCCTACTTTATAGGACTATTGAGAACATAAGAGATCATGCTAAGCACAGCAGCCTCTGTGTTCAGTACGTTTTGCTGTTCTAACCACTAGCTTTTTTCTGCATGTTCATTGGGATTATTTCTGTTGATAGTGGGAGGATCAGATCATGACTAATTCTGGTCTCTCTTGCTCACAGTGTGTTGGTAGAATAATCACCAGAAGAAACAACTTCAGGGATAAGCAACAAGTATGAAGTGAGTGTTCTCTGTGGGTCTGTTATGGCTTCTGACCGACCACACATGCAAGGGAGAATAAAAAGATCTTATTTACACTCAAGTGAAATTCTGGAAAAAACCCAAAGGCTTCTCAACCTATGTTTACTGTGTTCAGGGAACCAAGCAGTTAATATTTTAAAAACTGAACATTTCTTTCTCCTGATCCCTTTTTTCTTTTTAATTAAAACTATTAAAAATCCCCTGCATGAAAGCATTTTTGATTTCTAACTTTTGAACCCACTAACAAAAGTGAAGGGAGTGAAAACAATATTCTAGTCTTCTGATTTCATTTTTTTTGTTTATTCAGATATAAGTATCACTATTGAAAAAGAAGAAAACAAATTACAACTAACAATAGTTATGCAATAGGTAATTAATTAGGGTATTTTTAAAAAATCTGTAAAATTGGCCTCCTACCAAAAGATATTGTCCCACATTTTCAATCACGGTCATCAGTATGTGAAATGCATAGAAAATGTAAATTTGATTTCTTTGATTTTATATTTTTTTAATGAGTTCTAACCTACACATTAATTTTAGTTTCATTTTTGTATGTTTGATCTTCCTAAGCTTCCTACAGTGCTAAGTTGGCCTCTTTTAAACCTTGTATTTCCATAGAGTAAAACAAAATGGAAATCCTGACAATTATTTGTCCTGTAAGGAACCAGCCCCGGTCTTTCCCTAGGAGGTGAGCATGGGGTCACAGAAAACCTTCAGATACATGTGGACCCCAGTGCACTTGTCTGGCAGGGTCACCAACAACAAGCCAACAAAAAGGATAGTGCTCAAGACATGAGCTCTCAGATTCTATACATTTTTTTTTATTTTTTAAGAATCATTTGAAGAGTATGGATAATAGCACTTTATGTACAATTCACACATTCAAGTTACTATTTATTTCCACATTCTTATTTGATCTAATGATCTATCAGTTTATTGAATCTATCCATTCTGAAATCTGTTTTTTCCTGGACTATGAATATGAGTTTTACTCAAAGCGTAAATTTATTTCCTACCTCTGTATCTCGCCAAATGTTTACAAATGTTACTTTTTTGAATTACAGGGAGTTTCCACTTGTCTTTTAGATATACAGGGTGGCCATAAATTTTGTGTGCAATTTAAAATGGTGTGCAGTGTAAGGTTGCACACGCACTTAATGGCCACGTTTATTATAAGATGAAGGCCAGTATATGTTTGTGCCATTTATGAAGGGCAGCTATAGTAGATTTTTTAAAATTCTGACTTTTTAGAAATAAGAGATGTGATTCAATGGAAATATAATCAATATAGCCATGCTCTACCTGCTATATTTTAATATAATTTAAGGAAAGCAGTGAGGTGTCTCAGCTCTACAATGGAATCTAATGTTACCCAGGAAAATGTACATTATTGGTTTCCAAGCGTCACCTGGTGGCTCTATTTTGCAATTACCACCGATTCTCATGCAAATGTTCCCTAACGCAATTCTGTATCCTTAAAATAATTCAATGCCACAAGAGTACTTATACTTTGTAATTGAATGCTTCATCAGACATTAAGATGATACAATATCACAGAAGTCTACTTGCAATCTAATCAAAACAGTACTCTTGTTTCATTCTTAGTGCCGTTGAATACATTAACAGAATCTGGCATGTTCTTCTTTTTTTGTTTTTATTTTGGGCTGGGTTTGAACTCAACAGCCTCAGTGTATGTGGCTGGCACCGTAACCACTGTGCTATGGGTGCCAAGCCAGCATGCCCTTTTTGTTTGTTGAAAATTTAATAGAGCTTGAAGACTGGGGGTAAGGAGCATTATGTTCTGTGTAGGCTCATGTAGTCAAATTTAGACATAGGTCTCATGAACCTATGAACTTGGAACCAACTTCATTGGAAGTAGGTTATTTTACCTTTACAAGTATTAATTATCACAGAGAATATTAATTATTTATCTTCATAGTAGGACTTCATAGAAAGTACTTCCCAAGCATAAGTAATTTTTTTTCCAATATTAGGAAAAGCATCTAAGATTCACCCTTTCACAGAGAATGTGCTTTCAAAACTGCAACTAAGTAGAATTAATTTGTAGGATAAAATAGGACTGTTTTTGAGAATGAGAGATTAACATTTTTAAGATAGTGCAAGGTTCTCCAAATTCCAAGCTTGCTACATCCCAGCCGTGCTGTGATTCAGGCAGGCATGAGCAATCAATTACCTGAGGTAACAGCCTCGGTGATGTTCAGATTGTTTAGGGAAAGTCCTAATGACTGCCGGGAAGATGAAGAAGAGGCGGTGCTGGAGGATTCAGAAGGTGGCCGAGCCGGTTTAGCTGTGTTCCCAGTTTCTGCCTTCAACCGGTCATTTTCAGCTTTCAGTATTTCAATTTCATTCTGTTATGAAGATGTAAAACATGAAAATAAAAGGAGCTAGTTTCACTGAGAAAATGGCACCAAGTCTTTAATCAGAGTTAATTATTTATTTGTTAAATAAAACATATGCTGATATGTTAAACAAGTAAATTATGAAACCGGATTTCCTTCCAAAAAAACAAAGTTAACCTTTTTTCCATCTCCCACATACACACATGCCTGTATTCACAAATATAGGCACGCTAACCAATAAAAATTTTATAATTACTTTTTGAAGATATCATATTTTTGAAAAGTTTTCCAATACTTCATCTCATTTCAATTAAGAATAATATAATTAATTATTTCATGATACTTCTCATTTTAAAGGGGATGTTACCATTTCACAGACAAATAATATTTGTAATGCCATGGTGAATTCACCGACAGTTGAAAACAGAGTATAACAAAAATAATATAAATAAGGTGATTTAAAAATACTTAAATTCTGGCTGACATCTGAAAAGTTTTTGTTCCTTCAAAATGGGGCACTAAACTCATAAAAACAAAAGCAATTTGATGGATATATACAGTAGCAGAGGAATCTGCTCAGCAATGAGCTTTGTTTATTTCCATCATCTGTGGTACCAAGTGATTGCTGGTTTGCAATAATGAAATGAAAACTTAGTCTGGGTACAGTCTGGTTCTGAATTTAGCTCTTACATTTCAAACAAATACATAAGCTTTACTTTTCCATATGGCATTCTAAATCACTGTTATTTCCGTATTCAGAAAGCTTGTGTTGAATTTCTAGTTTCCTCATTACTTTTTCAGTAGAAAACAGGTGAAGGTATTTGAAAGGTAGATTTCAAAAGAATGGGCAAAAAGCCAACATAAAGGTCTATCACGAAAAAGTCAAAAGGAATTTTACTAGTTTCTAAAAACACCATTCCCTACCTGCATCTAATCACTAGGATAGGTGACTTGAATGATTGTTGAGTATAACTGGCTGGATTGCACTCCATTTCCAAATCTGGTTTGGACAAAATTCTCCATTCAGCATTAAGAAATGAGTTGCAAAGACTGAATACAAAGAGTATACCTCCATATTGTGTTTAGTTTAAAAGTGGAATTTGTTCTAGAACATCAAGAGAAGAGATTACACAGCATTTCTGCTTCTCCATTTTGTTCCTTCGAAGCGCTTCCGTACCCACCTGCATCCGGTTCATGGCTTCCCGGATCTGATCAAGATGATGAGCAGAGCTGAGGGCCTCCAGCCGAATATCCGTTAATTTTAATTCTTTTTCTCTGAGCTCGCTCTTCAGCTGCAGAATTATCTCTGCCTCAGCCTCTGTGCATTCACAGATCCTGAAGAAAGAAACAAACATGAAATCAGTGGTCTGGAGAAGCCAGAGGATTAGAAAAAGCAATGCCTCTTTTAAAGGCTGAACTGCAATACTATCCAGCAAGTATAGAAATGATTTGTTGCTAGCAAAACCTAGAGAAAAGTAGAAAGAGTTTTACAAATGGTAATTCATTCATAGGTTCAAAATTGAAAATAACAATCTTTTTCTTTTAATCTTTTCCCATTTTCTGAAGTTTGCCGTCTGCTATTTCTGAATATAAACTAATCCTAAAAATGTCCTTGTTACTGATACTTATAGGGCAGAAAATTTCTAGGGTTACTACATTTCATTGCAACATTTTTTAAGGGATTTAAATCTCCAGTTGCAACATGTGAATACTTTTTTTTTAAAAACAAAGTTATTAATCCTTAAATTGTTTTTTCTTTTGAAAATTGTGCAAAAAATTACCTTATTCGCCATAAAACTGTCTTCAAGTTATCATGAAAATCCAACATAAATATTGTAGAAAATAAATTTGAGAGTTTTGAATGTTTAAGTCTTGGGTGTTGAATCTTCCTGGTCAGCTCAGCTGATTTAGCAGATCACAGCTAATAAAGCTAAATCGTAAGCTTAGTCCATACTGGCAGGCTAGGTGGGGGCTGTTGGAAGGTTATCTATGTTATACCCTTGTTGTTTTTTGGACAACTTTGTTGGAAATCCATCAAAATGATGTGTTTTTTTATTAACTAATATATTTTCTGTCTAAAATTTGAGGACTGGGTTGCTGGGAACAAAATGACAGAGGTTGTATTCTTCCTTTCTACATAGCGATGAGATATGTAGTGACAGCTTGGTAGCTCTGTTCTAGATGAGAAATGTGATTCATGATCATGGGCATTCAAGGAAACCTGATTTCAACAGATATAAAACAAAAAGAATCGTCTCATCAGACTGTTCCTACATGCCAAATGTGTTCTTTCTTGTACAGTTCTTTCTTCCCCTCTGAGCCACAGTTTTGGTTTCTGGGACTTCAGTTACCTGCAGTAAACCATGGTCTCAAAATAGGACAGTATTTTGAGGGAAGCCACCTTCACGTAACTTTATCACGGAATATTGTTATAATTGTCCTCTTTTCTTAGTACTTACTGTTGTTACTAGCTTACTCTGCCTAATTTATAACTTAAACCTGATCATAGGTAGGTCTGTACAGAAAAAGCAATGTATCTAAGGCTCAGTATTAGCTGTAGTTTCAGGCAGCCACTGGGGTTCTTGGAAAATATCTTCCATGGATAATGGGGGACTACTAGACTATCAAAACGTGGATTATTATAAAAATTCTATGTTAGATTAGTAGAATAAAAGATAGGCTTCAGGTTGTTTTAGGGAAAACCAAAATTTAGTTGAGAAACAGAAAGAAGTGGTATTTATCATTGAAGTGCATGTGAGTGGTTTTAGAGAAAGCTAAAGCAAACATTACTTTGGTTAAAACCTGAATCTTTGCAGTCTGCATGCATCACACTCCATTTTACCGGGATCTATGCTTGTAGATCACAGGGCCATTTTGCCGTTTCTTTGGTGGCCAGACAAGAGGTGACCTGCACGTACGCACAGTTAGACAGATATGTGGAGAAATGCAAGTGAAAAGAAGTGAGAATAATGACTTTAAAAAATGGAGAATGAGATCAAGGAACACTCGATTTTTGAATTTCTGCAAAATGAGAGAGAAATCCAAAGTTCTGAAAATAATTGTACAGATAGGCAGCTGCAGTGGGGGAAACTCACGCAGAGGCAGATTGGGAGGGCTTCATGGATGCTGAGCCACAGTCCCCAGCACTGTGAGGCAACTTGGGGGACGCTGGAAGGGAAGAATCGGTGAGCTCTTCAATGTCAGAATGTGAGGAAGGAGGCTTGGTGGACTTTTTCTTTCCAAAGGCTTGTTTGAAAGAGCTTCTTAGCTGAAAGGAAGACGGAGATTACCCTTCTTGTTTATTTGCACTTGGGGAGCACTTGGTTTGGGGCGTTAGTTTGCAAATGCCATCCTAGCCACTGCCTGAGGTCAGTATGTACAAGCAGAGTATTATCAGTTGCAGCACAGTATGTCTTTAAAAAATGATACTGTGTTTGGGTTTTCATTTTATTCTTGTATTAATCCAGCACAGCGCAAACATGGAAGGCTTTTAAATAGTGCAAGGTCAAGGGCACGGCTGTCAGAGCACTCATTTAAAACTAAGTACCTTGAAGGGATCTCCATTCCCAATGCTTCTCTCTTCAAGGCAATTTGTTTTAAATGGCCACTTTAGCGCTACAATCAAGTCATGTCCTGCTGACAGTACAAACTTAAAAAGCAAAATGAAATCAAATTCACCTAACACTTCATTAATTGTGATTTTCTATTCAAATTTTCAATTCCCAGACTATTCACAACCAGAATTGGTATCCCCTACCGCTCTATTCAGAAAATGGTTTTACTTCTTTTTAAAATTTGAGACTAAAATGAAAAGACACAAAGAAAAGACATACAAGGTAATCTGTTTTAAAAGGTATAAAAGCCTACTGCCAAAATGAATAGCATTCATGCCAAGGTAGGGATTTTTATAGACGCATGCCAAATTGCCCATGGTTTATATTCACCTCACTTCCTCTAGAGTTCACCTTGCAGAAACATGAAAGAGTGTGGAATTACAAATCAAGGGAATGAAGGCTGATCAGTATTTTAAAATATTACCTGCATAAACATTTTTTTAAAACAAAAAAGATATTTCTTTCATTATTTATAGAAAGTACTCTGGTAAAATCCTCTGTTAATTACATTCTGGCTTTTGCAAAGATTTGTATTTATTCAAAATCTACCTTAGTTCCATGATATTAAAAGAAATCCTTTACTCAGTTGTTGTTTTTAAACTTGCTGCAGTGATAGCACTTTCCCCTTAGCTTTTAAGCAATTGCTTTATATTAACATAAATTATATTTATAGTGATTGTGGAAAAATTCTATTACAGCACGCTTGCATATTTCTTCTGCATTCTCTTGGGAAAAAAATCAGGCAGATACTAATGTGGTTGATTTCTTATGGGGTGAAACTCTGGTCAAACCATAAGCCCCATGGATTGTGGAGAGTGGAGATTTCCAAGTCTCTTCTTTCCCTTTCTGAACTCCAATTCTTCGTTTCCTTTTCCTGGAACATCTTTCCAACACTCCATCCCCACATCACCACATCATCATCATCATCATCATATTTTTTTCTTTTCTCCACTTCACAATAAGCTCCTGGTCTAGCCATTCCATAACAGACATTAGCTTATTTTTCTTCATGGAGTTGCTATTAATTATCTGCTTTTACAGATGAGAAAACTCAGGTCCCTAAAAGGTGAAGTAATCTGTCCAAGATCCAGTGGAGATTGAAACCCAAGTCTCATCTAAACGTATAAGTGTATTCTCTTCCACACCATACTGTACTAACCTTGGTAATGAGTGCAGTATTATAGGCACTAGGCACTCGAAGGGGACTCTTTGTAAACTGCTCTAGGTTTCTAACCCCCAAAGGAAATAGTCTAACCTACGGTGCATTAACAAGCTGCTGAATGAGAGGAATGATGATGGCTTACCCAGTTTTTCTTTTTCTTGGAGTCAGCGTCATTACCACTACCGATGCTGGAATGGCTTGTGGCGCTGTTGATACTGGAAACACTTTCAGAGGAATGCTGTCTTCTGATGCGCAGATCTAGAACAGAGAGAGTCATGCTTGTTCACAGAGTTTCAATCTGAACAAATAAGTCTTTTAGGCTTTATGAAAGCAAGTTCTCTAAAGTTAACATGGCTTTGTACAGATTATTTCAACATAGTTTTGGCTTTATAAGTTTAATACATTACAGTCCTAGGTGTTGTAATTAACTGTGCTATCTACATTAAGATTTAATGGGAATCTCATATAAGTCTGCAGTGCTGCTAGTTTAATGAATTCTGAGTTTTGTCCAAAAATAAAATGCTTGCTTGCTAGTGATTTCTACTGAACACCTGGATTAAGCAGCTCTTCCAAAATGATTCACTCCACATGATTATTTCCACTGAGAAAATGGAAATGCATAATAGGATGAAAACTTATTGTTTTTTAATATTACTTATGCTTTGAATCAAATTACCAAAGCTACATGTATTAACTTTCCACTTCATAGCATTATACTATGTCCGAGGCAAATCAAACTTTGAAAGTCATGTAAGCACATCATCTCACAGAGGAGGAAACTAGTGGAAAGAAGTTAAATAACTTGGCCAAGGTCAAACAGACAAAGAAGGGAAGATCTCAAAAGGAAGTCTAGGTAGAATGAGTTTTTGAGCTAAACGAAAGAGCATATTTCAGACAGTGCAATGATTCTAACCTAACCCTAGTCCCTGTCCATGACTTAGAATAGAATAGTAATATTAATAAGAAGGAGTGATAAAGTTTGCTTTACTATATGCTTAATATGCCTAGAGTATCTAAGTTTAAACTTTAAGAAAACAACTGAAATGAATTTAATTCCTCAAAGTAATTTATTTGCACATGGTCATTTAACTGAAAAATAGTAGAGTCAACCTTAGGCCTAGACTGATTTCAGTATTTATTGTGCTAACTGCCATGTAACAGGGTCTTGCCGTGCTTCTCAAGAGCATATAGTGCTTCTCTAGTTACATACATGCATTGAAGAGAACAGCATTTGATATTTAATCCACTTATTCCATATAAGATTTATAGAAATTAAAATGAAAACTAAAATTGAAATTGTATCTACTTACAGTGAAGTGATATTAAGGGTTAGTGAGACACTGAATTTATGAGTATACACAAAGTCAAATTTGCCTTTAGACCATTTCTTTCAATATATGTAATTGACATCAAAACAGGTTAACCAGACAAAAAAATCTCAATGGAACTTGCAAGGTGTCAAAACCTATTATAAAATGTTTATAGTTTATAAAGTTTTTACAGACAACAGTATAAAATCAAGCCTTTCACTTCACTGGTTTAGTGAATATTGACCACTGGTTATCTTCAAAACATATAATAATGAGTTTATGTGTGAGTATATAATAAATGTATATAAATAAATACATATATTTATATGACTTCATGATCATATACATGCATATCAATAAGTGCCTTAACTTTTTTATCAAGGTAATTATTTTGATAAAAAATTATATAGAAGGAAAAAATATAGAGTTACTTTTCAGTATCCCTAGACTTTAGTCTCTTAAAATTATTTTAAAAATAATAATGGAAATATTTAATGTTTTTTGCATGCCAAAACTATCACCAATCCCCAAACCTTAATCAAAGTATATGTGGGCAGTTTTAATTCAACAATAAAGCAATATCATGTCTCTTCATCAACTACCATGGAAGTCATGTGAATAAACAATGAAAAAATATGGGTTAGCAATTGTGTTTTAAATTTCTACTGCAAATTTCTATTAGCTTTCTTGAACAAGATGTAGCATTTGCAAGGTTTTTCCTGATAAATAACTTTTACAAATAGAGTAAAATCACAAAGTATTAAAGTATTCCAGAAATTTTATTATATTCAGAATTCATAAATTACATTTGATTTACTTGATTGATACCACATTTTTACAGAGATCAGAAGATTATTATAATCACAGGTCAAAGTAGTCTGAGGAGGTATTACTTACCTTCAACTATGACTGCAAGTATCAATAAAGATCAACAATGGCATAATTTCAATAACATCATGGAAGGAAGGGAATGCATTTAACTTTTTCTATCAATTCCTTTTTAGTGCTTGTGAGTATTTAATCCATTACATGCGGCTCAGTAAAGATGATTAACCAAGTGAAGATCAGCAATTTGACTAAATGGAGAAGCCTATTTCAAAGTAACAATTTCAGTTATGTGTCTGTTCATTCCTTCCTTTTCCACTTCCCACCCTCTGTACAACTACTACCAGAGTTCAAGCCACCAAGATCAGCTCTACAGCGCGAAGACCTATGCAACTTCTCACCTCCACGCTATTCTACACACATTGTAGACAAATGTTTTTAAAGAAAATCTTCATCATCCCTCCCTTGCTTAAGTCTATCAGTTGATTATTACTTTAATAAGAATAGAAAAAACTCTCTTCAATATGGCTCTAAATGCCACAGCGATCTCATCTGCTTTTATCTCTCCAACCTTGTTGTACTTACTTCATCTTTGCTAATTATCTTTCTGTAAGAGTTCTGTAATGGTGCTAATCCATTTCCTGTCTGAAGAACCTCTTGGAATGCCTATCGCTCACTATTTATGACTTGATAATTTTTCCATAGACAGTATCTTTTAAATATTGCTATTTTCAAAAATGATGGTTCTGTAATCTCTAGCACGTTCCCTGGCACCTTTGCTCTCTCTGGCACCTGTTACTTTCCATCTGAGAGCTTGTAATTCTTTGACATGCACGCTCAGCTCCACCAATGATCACAATCATTTCTCGTCTGTCTTCCCATTACACAAAATGTTTGATGGAGAAAAGGACCAAGTCAATTTTGTTTACCATCAAGGACCTGGTACAGACAATGTCATGTAGGAAGCAAAGAATATGTAGTTGCTGAATAAAGTTATTCTAATTATTTATTCAACACAGTTATGTTTGTTGGTGATTCCTAAAAAATCTTTGCTGAAATATTTACTGTTGACAGCAGTTTAATACACATTATCCAACTGTACTTGATATATCTTAAGAAAAAACTGTACGATATGCAGAAGTAGTGAATTAAAAAGCAGAAGTGCATTTTTAAAAGTAAAAGCAAGATATCCCATTACCTTCGATTTTCAGCCTTATAAAAATACGTTTCTCATAATTGTTATATAATATAGATGTATATATGTGTGTTTGTATGTGTGTGTGATGTGTACCCTTTCATTGCAGTGGATTTTGAGCCCCTTCAGTACAGGGTCGTTCTTTCTTATGTTTGTATCTTATGTTTGTATTTTAAAATCAAAAGAGTGCCTAATACTTAATAGCAGGTGCTTAAATATGTCTGTAAACAAATAAATATATTTATTGTATTATAAACAAGAACTGTCAGCTGCTGTTAAGAAACATGTTACATAAATTTACAGAAAATAGAAAGGTACTTTAATAAACTTCTGTGTGATATTTCCATGGTCTGACCTGTCTACAAAAGTGTTGCCTCATTCCAAATATATCTTTTAAGATATGTTAAAAATTAACATGACATTAAAGGTCTCTCACAATGAATTTCAATATGATTTTTTTCAAAATACAAATTTACTGATCATTCAATTTCCTTAATAACCCATTGAAAGATACATAATTAGTCTGGCTATTTTCTCCATGTAATGTCAATGGTCAATGTAATAAGAATTATTTTGTGTTCACTGAACTAATACTGAGTTTTAGTATTACAGACATACAATCTAACTATCCTGTATATATTATATATATAGTCAACCCTTTATAACTACTTATTTTTGATTGTTTTAAAACCTAGAAAATTATTTTTAATATTTCTTGATAAATTTAATTATTAACTTTATTTTGTTCATCTCTGGCACCACCTTCCCCACATTTGTAAGCAAAGGAATTCTTATTTTTCAATTCTAGCAGGTATTAAGCTACCTGTTGCCTAAGATAAAAGAATCCTTTCAGAAAGTTTCACTTCGGTGACTTGTGCTGTGCTAAAGTAAAGATTAAGCCTTTTAAAATCCCTTCTGGACCTATTTACGACATTAAGATTTGGAACGTAAGCAGCTTTATTATAGCTCTAAGATAAGCTTTAAATATGCAGGAATTTTCAATGCAGCACATAAATCAACACCCCCACATGGAAAGCTGCTAAACTCTTAACAGAAGTAGCCCCTAGAAAACTAGTTTGTCTTTTAATTTAAGTATAACTCACTTCATATAATTCTTTTCCTAAATTTTAAGTACATTTAAAAAACGCATACTACTCTCTTCCATAAAATTCAAATAAGGTCCTTTTGTATGCAATGCATCATTATGGGAAAGAAACAAATCCCTCTGTGTGGATCAGGGGGGACACGCATTAAATCAAGGCATCAAAAGTGTGATGTGAATTTGAATAAGGAAAGTACAGCTATTTCCAGAAACATGCCACAGGGAACTTCATCCAGTTTAGGAGTCAAGGAGGCCAATAGAGGCTAACTCCTGCAGTGTCTCAGAAAGTTTGCAAGCTGAACAGAATAGAAGGTAGCAAGTGGAATAAATAGAATGTATAGAAAACTGAAGAAGAATTGGGAGAAATTCAGGATAGTTGAAATACAGAATATACAATGCAGAAAAGGCCAAGAGATAAGGTCTATTACTCCACTTGGCACAAAACTGGTAATTTAATACTTTTTGACTCAATGAAACTGTGAAAAGAGATTTTGCCAAATCAAGAAGTCTTCATTTCGTCCTACAGGCCATGGGATACCAGTAGATAATGTTTTTGGATAAGTGCTCTGGCTTCAGTGTGAAGAATGGTATAAAACTGAAGTAAGATTAAGAACAGGAAGTCTATTTAGGGGTCTGTGGTCAGAGTTCACGGAAGAGATGATGGATGGTGACAGTAGAAGCAAAGAAAGTGAACAGATCCATGAGATACTGAAAGGGTGGGATCGGTAGAACTTGGTGATTTATTCAATCAGGAGAGACAGAATCAGAGTCATATGGGAGAGCTTAGGTTATAAACAATTAACAAATGGACACAAAGGGATAAACTTTAAAAAGACACTTTACAAGAGCTTTCAGAGGAACAAAAGGACAACTGAGAATGTGCGATATCACGAATGTTAGAAAAACATGAATGTTTCAAGCAGGAGGGAATGGATATCAGTATCAAATGCTTTCCATGCTGATACAATAAGAATTTCAAGTGTTTTATTGGATTTAGTGTCATTCATAAAAGTCATTATTGATCCTGGAGAGAATTATTTTGGTGGAGGGGTAGGAAGAAAAACTATCATCCAGTGGACTAAAGGGTGATTGGTGGCTGCAGATATTGAAAGATGCCATAAATTTTTACCCAGAATTTATCTAAAAATTAAAAGACAGGCAACAGGAGATCTAGAAAAAAGACGTTTAAGTTGGGAAAAAGTTGAGTACACGGAAGGTACTGAAAAGAATCAAGACATGATTAAATAGAATCTAACAAAAAAAAAAATGATATGACACTAATAATGAGCTTTCTTCAGTGGTGAGCCAAGGGGTGGAAGTGATAGAAGAGAGAAATATTTTCATTGTCTAGAGTTGCCAAAGTTGGGTCATAACAAAAAACAGAACAAGTTTGAGTCTGTTTATTAACTTAAATCATCTATAGCAGGGATGTCCAACCATTTTTCCCCTGCTACAAATTAGATGAATAAGCTTTGTTTGGGGTCACATGTTAAATACATAAACATTAATGAAACCTGACTGGCAAAAAAAACGGGGGTCCATGCATTTTTTTTTTTCAGACAGACTCTGTTTTTCAACCTTGGTAGAGTGCTGTGGTATCATAGCTCACAGCAGCTTCAAACTCTTGGGTTCAACTGATTCTTTATATCAGCCTCCAGAGTAGCTAGGACTACAGACACCTACAACAACACTTGGCTGTTTTTAAGAGATGGGGTCTTGCATTTCCTCAGGCTGGTCTAGAACCTGTGAGCTCAGGCAATCTACCTGCTTTGGCCTCCCGCAGTGCTAGGATCATAGGCATGAGCCACCACGCCCAGCCAAAGGTCCATGTATTCTTTTCATAATATCTGACATGACAGATAAGATAAGCAAAAAGTATCATGACAACATCAGCATATGGCCCAAGGGCAGCAGGTTAGGTACCCAGGATCTACAGGAAATATACCTTTCTATTGCCCCCACCCACAATAAGCTGCACCCATAGTTATTACTTGCTGCATCACTGTATTAACTAAGTAACTTTTTACTGTCTTCACCAAGAAGTTGCTTCCAATGCTCATTACTTGCTATACCACCATACTGATTATTCATTAAAATTTCATTTTCAACAACTGATTATTTTTATACACAAATCTGGCAGCCAGGTGCAGTGGTTCATGCCAGTAATCCTAGCACTCTGGGAGGCTGAGGCAGGTGGATTGCCTGAGCTCACAGGTTCAAGACCAACCTGATCCAGAGCAAGACCTCCTCTCTAAGATCTCTAAAAACAGCCAGGCATTGTGGCTGGCACCTATTGTCCCAGCTACTTGGAAGGCTGAGGCAAGAGAATCACTTGAGCCCAAGAGTTTGAGGTTGCTGTGAACTTCAACGCCACAGCATTGTACAAATGGCAGCAAAACAAGACCCTGTCTCAAAAAAAAAAAAAAAAAACTGAATTATATTCATTACCAGTTTTTCCTTTCTTTCTTTTCTTTTCTTTTTTTTGCTTAAATCTAAAATTGAATATGTAATCACTGCACACTCATTTTCACTAAATTGAGTGAAGAGAAGTGTGTATACAACTACGGAAGCAAATTCTTTAACAACCACTCAAATTTTGTTTGATAATGAAAACCACTGTTCTTGAATTCTGACATTAATGCCACTTACTCATTCTAAAAGGCAGTGTCACTGAGTAAAGGCAGCTTTACTCTAATTACTAAATAAACAGATCCTATTATATTGGGTGAAGACTGGAGATGTTCTAATATACCTTTGGGAGGGTGATCTGGGCCATTCAGCGCTCCCTGAATGGCTGCCTGAGCGGCGGAGTTCTGGGCCTTCAGCATTTCAATGGTCTCTCTTAGTTCTATAAGTTCAGACTCCTGTGGAATAAAAAAGTTCGGAAGCTTTAA
This sequence comes from Perodicticus potto, assembly GCA_963574655.1. Taxonomy (NCBI): domain Eukaryota; kingdom Metazoa; phylum Chordata; class Mammalia; order Primates; family Lorisidae; genus Perodicticus; species Perodicticus potto. Next base: position 40,547 of record CAUYRH010182507.1, read on the forward strand.
TACCTAGAGAGAAAAATAACATGTACTTGTAACAGTAGCTATCAGATAAATTTGGTGTCCTGGAAGATCTGGATGCTTGGTTGACCTTATTCAGTTGTACCTAACAAAGGTTTTTCTTAGTTAGAGAGAAATCTTTTCCCTTGGTTTTTGTCTTATAAATGTTATCTGAATAGTGTTTATTCCTTTCAAAGGGTGGCACCCCGAGCTGGCCAGGACAAAGGAAAGAATCCTTCAGTTCCGAGAACACCCTGAATGACAAGACCGTGGTCACACTGGATGATCAGGGACCCCCATTGCTCGTCTCATTCTGCTCCTTGTCAACTGGAACCCTCGATTTTTTTGTCAAGTGATTTTAGATTTTGTATTTTGCACATTAATAATTGATTCTTTGAATTCAAGTGTAAAACCTGGAGCTTACCTCTAATTCACTTTTATTAACTGTTATTTTATTAAATTCTGTGGGCTTTTCAAGATCATCTTAGATTCTGATATTTTTCATTTAATAAAATCACTGGTATAGAGATCCGGTTTCACCAGACCAAAGTGATACAGGAATAAAAAAATGTGAGCAGAAATAGATGTAATACATTATCCCTAAATAATAGCTAAATTGCCTAGAAAAACAGCTTACAACTTAAACTTTTATAAAACATATATCTTCTAATTTAATTTAGAATAATTTTAAGATATACACCAATAAAAATAATTGTATAAATGCAGTATTCAGACCTATTTGTTAAGTGAAATTTTTTTAACAAAAATGACTTATGCAGATGATAGATAACCAAAAAAAAAAAAGAGAGAGAGAGAGAGAGAGAAATAAAGGAAAATAACTTAAGATAATTTCAGCATAGATAATATTTCCATAGAACGCTTGGTAACAAGGGGTCTCCTTCTTTTTTGTAACACAATCCTAAAAACTATGTTTTTGTCAGCCTCTTAGAGAAAGAATTCCTTGGTAATGTATTTATCATTCATCACTTTATCTAGTATCTTGCTCAGAAAGCTAAAAAATTAGGCTTGGGTTCTTTATTTTATGTTAAAATAGTTCATTTTCACTCATCATCTCCCAAAATATATTAAAAAAAAAAGACACACTTCACCAAAAACTACCTTTGCAGAACATTGCTTTATGGGACTAGTCAGTGACTATTCCAACTTTAGGTGCTTATAAAAAGATAGACAATGCTAACTGAACTGCTGTCAGGTTTGGAATAGATACCTGGAACCTCATATATCTATTTTCATTGGCTTATCTGGCATAGTCCTGATAGAGAACAATTAGATTTAAAACAAACAAACCTTCTTATTGACTTTTAATAGTTACAAAGAATCTCATAATGAAATATCAATAGCAACCTCTTAGATCGATAGGTCAGCCTTCAAATGCTTAAGTGTAATTCATACACATTCGTTTATAAGAAAAATATATGCACAAATTTTCCAATATCATCACGTAAAAGTCAGATTCAATTCATCATAATATCTCAGTTTCCCAAACCTTTTTTCTCTAATTTCAGATCAACAGGAGGGTACAGATGATTAGGTTAGTTGTTTGCATCTGTTAGGTGAAGTTCAAGTTGTAGTTGAGCCCTTCACGCAGGGGCTGTGTGTATACCCTTACATTATATTTTATCCATCGCCCACCCAGCAATAGATACATTTACCAAAACTTAATCTATTTTCTATTTAAAATCCCCCAAGAGGGAAAACATGTTTCAGAAATTCATTCTGCTTTTATGAGAAATTGATTCCAAAAGGATACATATGCTGCTGACTAGAATTACATAACTGAAATATTAACTCTATCATATAAACACTAGGATGTACATTAAATTTTAAGGAAAATCATATTTTCAACTTGAATTTAAAATAAAATGCTTGTACTATGGATTAAAAATCTGCTAAAACATTTGGCTTAGCTTCAAAGGGAAAAAATGGAAATGAGAAGCTCTCTCACATATGTCTAAAAATTGAGCTTAATTTTGATTCAGCTGATTTGTCAAACTTCCATCTTTTCTACAGAATTCTCTTCTAAAAACTGTTTTAAGAAGATTAAAAGTGGAATGTTCAGAAAATGTTCTTTTTTTCAGAATGTTGTATTTAATGTGACATAGCAGGATGATGACTTACTACAATCATTTTAAAAACAACGAATTGTCAACAATAGTTGCTCTGTGTGGCATAATAAACCCAAAAGAAGAATAATTAGGCAAGAAATATATTTACATTATAACTTTGGAAAGTCACATCTATGAAAAAATTAGTTCAGCCAAATTCATATTAGTAGCTCTTTAGGAAAACTTTCTAAGTATTATCAAATAGCTATAAAATATTCTAGAGTTGTTAATTAAAAAATGCCTACAATCTGCATTGATTGACATAATTGGTTCAAACCTGCACTAGCTATCTTTCTATATTTGCAAAAAAATCCTTCCTTCTTTTTTATTTCAGTTAATAAGATCTGCTCTTATCTCATCACCCTAAGCCTTTCCATGTAAATTTTCCCTCTGCTTAAATATCTTTCCTCACCCACAAAGGCAATGGTGAAATGTTTCCATAGTTAGGAAATCTCTATTTTTCTGTTAGAAAAAAGTAAAAAGGTGCCTTCCGTGTGCTTTCGGATCATTTAATCATTTAGCTTATCTAACTGTTGTTCTATGATCTCAGTAAATATTAGAATGGTTTTGTTAAAATGTTCTGGTCCAACATTTGGACAGATGCCTCTCCTTTTGAAATTTCAAATGATATAAAACTTTGCCTTTATTGCATCCATTATTTTTTACAAAAGGATGTTTAATCTCCTAATGAGGTGTCATATTAAAATATCAAACCTTTATTAAACCAGAAGTCTCAGTATGGCTCAATCAGTAGAATCTAATTTGGATAGCAAGTTTTCCTTTCTAGATAAACAAAACCAGGTTTCCTTTATCTCTTTCCCAATAGTATTATAGAGATGAAGATAAACCATTTTAAAATACAAGCTCAACTGAGTCCTAGAAATTCTTTCTCAATAGTTTATTTCCAGTCTTCATTTTCCTTCCTCCTACTTACAGTTAGCTACTCACATTAATTTCTAAACTATATTTTTTGAAGGTGTTTGTAATACATGGAACTTGCAATGCACACAAGTAAGATTCTCTTCTTGTTTGGTCCCTAATGGGGAGTCTGGATCCGGAATATGATTAGAGATGACTGTCAGAGATGGATGACTACAAAATTGTTTTGCAAACATGGAAAGATGCCTAGGGAGGTTTGTACAGATTACGTCAATCAATGCAGATTTTAGCAATCCTTTATTTACAAATGATGGAATATTTTATAGATAATCTGAAATATTTTCATATAATCTCTTTATTTTGAAGGTAACCAAAAGAAAATACTTAATCTTGAGAATCTCTATTAAGCCTTCAGGAAGAAAAAAAAAAACCCTGAAACATGTATGTGCCATTAAAATATGAATTTAAACTCTACTTTTCCAATTCAGTAGTTCCAGTTTCCTACACTTTTCATCAAATGTCACGGAGAAAATTGAGCTGGAATAGTTCTGCAAACAGTTTAGAGAACAAAATGATCCCATTATATTTTGGGGATACTTTATATTTTTCAAAAGTGGTATTTTAAAACCTGAGAACCAAAAAGTATAATTTCACATCTCTCCAATAAAAGTAAAAATTCAGGATAATGATACCACAACATCTGCCAACCAGAAGGTGCTACTTTTCCATGAAAGTTTCTTCTGGAAAAGAAGCTGGATGGAGTCAATGTCTCTTTTAACAGTTTTGTACGTGCCTCTGATTCTAAACAAGTTCAGTCAGACTTGACGTGCTTTAAAATAAAATGATCGAATATTATGTCACAATACGTGCCTTGCCTCGTGTTCTTTTCAACCTGATTTCCTAACCATAACGGACCTCTTTCCAAATTTCTCATGACTATAGGCCTTTTGGCCAACCTAAGAAGCTTAGCAACAAATATTATCAACCAACTTTACCTTCTAGGCAAGACTTTTAAATTTTTTCACTACATCTATCTTTTGCTTCCTTACCCTGACACTCGTTGATCTCAGAACCAGCTATAGTTTCCTGGAACAGATCCCAATCCCAACCCTACTCCTTTGTATTTGAAATCTTGCTGATTTTTCTTCTGAAAGAACCTGGTCAGCCCTATTGCATCTGGGTTCATGTGGATTAAATTCACCAAATCCCAGCAATGTAAGTGATTTGAAAATTATACATTCATATTTTTCTATGCCCTAAAAGATTAATGGATATATTGTCTGCCTACAGTAATATACATATTTCAAAACACTTCCAGATGCTAACTATCATAATAGTGTATAAATTAGGAATAATTAATGTAAAGACCTAATGCAACTTATTTTTTAACTCCTATATTCACATTTTCAAAAACTTTGTCTTTAATTATTAAAGTTTAAATTCTTATTCAGTTGGTTAACCAAAAAAGTAGTTTTACAGAGATAAGAATGAGCAAATTCTAGCCTAGGCTTTATAGTTAACATAAGGGTCAATATTCAAGCTTCATCACTCACACAAGATGTTCCTCTGTCCTGCTCTGGCCTTCAATCAAAACTAACCTATCTTAAAGTAATATATGTTCTGATTGCCCTGGTATGACAGTATCAGATAACTAATTTGAAAGTCTTCTGAATTTTAAATCCTTAAATATTTTTCAGTGAGTATAGCCTTAGTTAATTTGAACACAATTATTTAACGGTAGTTTCATAAAAATTTCACTTGTAAAAAATACAAATTTTTCAGAATCCCTGCCATCTTAATGTCTTTTTAAATTGGCACTCTATTACATGGAAAAATTAAGCCTGGCACAATAGTTGGAATGACTATTTTCTCAAAAAGCTTTTTTTTTTTTAAGACAGTGCCTTGCTCTGTTGTCCCAGCTAGAGTGCAGTGGCCTCTTACAGTTCACTGCAACCTCATACTCCTGGGCCCAAGTGATCCTCCTTCCTCAGCCTCCTATGTAGCTGGGGCTACAGTTGCACATCCCCAGGTCTGCCTAATTTCTCTACTTTTTTGTAAAGATGGTGTCTTGCTCTTGCTCAGATTGGTCTGAAACTCCTGGCCTCAAGCCATCCTCCCACCTTTGCCTCCCAAAGATCCCCACCACCACACCTGGCTTGTTATCTCAATTGTAACAATTGTGACACATAGCTAGCACCATTCTAGACAGTGAGAAAAGAAATTATTTCATAACATATGATAGATGACTCAGGGCACAGCTATTGATTCTTTCATGGAATTTTGTTGGGCAGTGCTGATGAAGGGACACAGATCTGAAATCAGGGTAAAACTCTTGACCAAACTATGTCAATTCTGCAATCAACTGAGGCTTAGGTGAAGTAGAGGATAATACCTACAGATAATTCCACCCTCTAGCCAGCATAATGACAATTCTCTTAATTTTTACCTATTTATAAATTTCACTATTCATTCACTGTTACATAACATGTCATCTTCCAGAAGCAATTGGGAGTGCTGTTAAAGTATTGAAAAGTGCTGCTAGATTGATCTTCATTAACCAGCCTATTAATCTGGTGTCCCAAAACTTTGAATGGCTCCTTGCTGTCAAAGATCACATTCTTTAGACGTCTCTTTCTGGCTTTTGTTTTCCATTTCCACACAGTCCCTCTTTTACCTCACAATCGCCTGTAATTTCCCCTTGCTGACCAGGCTCCTGCATGCCGTCCCTAGCCCTGTGACACACACCTGCACATCTTCCCTGAGTTATCCTCTCAACCCTCCCCAAGTATCCTCTGTGACACCTCAACTCTGTACTCAGCATGAGGATGCAATGGTCCTCTTTGAGAAGACACATGACATTGTACTATTACATTTATAATGATGGATAATTTTCTATCCTCTGAGTTATTCAGACATGTCTGTTCTTTCTTGCCAGGTTATGAATGTACAATAGCTCACAATTTTTGCAAGACAATCAGTGTTCCTTGGCATCTGGAAATAGAAAATTGCAGAAAATGAATCCCTCCCTATTAAAGGAAGGGATTTCAGTCTATAAAAAGAAACTAAAATTTTGACGTAGTTTCAGGCTATTAATGGCATGTGATTGTTGAAAATCACACTGTGAAGCCAGAATGCTAGAATTTGAGTTTATCTATTTCTTACATAAATAATCAAAACCATGCAACCACCTTGGCCTTTGTTTCTTTGTGTCTCTGCTTCCCATTCAGCTTCTCAAATAGCCTCATTCTCAGTTTCACTATATCAGTGGCGTTTATCATTACCTGAAATCCTATATATTTTAAATACACTTTTTATCATCATCTGTCACCTGTTAAAATGTAAACCCAATGATAAACATATACATACATACAAGGAATACAAACTTTATGAGGGATATTATATATGCATATTTTTAGAGTTTATGTTCCAGTAGATGCCTGGATATGTTTAGATATGTTCCAGTAGAAAAATAGACCCATAGATAGATAAATAGGTAGGTAGATAGATAGATAGATAGATAGATAAATGGTTTGTTCTTAGACATTTGGTGAATAATTCAGTAGACAATTGAACCTTAGAACTCCACGAACAGAGTTCCAAATTCTCTGCTGTATATTTCCAGAGCTTTTTCCCAGGATTGTTGGCTCACCAGAGAGCAATATGCTCTTTTATCTCAGCTCCCTGAAGAAGTGCCTTTCCCGAAATATGATTAAATGTTATGCCCTCAGCTTTTAGAGAAATGTCTGTTTGAACAGCGATTTTGTCTTTTGTTATTCCATGACCCCAATTTAAAAACGTTTGCAATAAATTCGTCCTTCAATTCAGTGCCAAAGAGTTTGTCTCTTCAATCTAAATTATTCTCTTCTAGTCAGAAAATGAGAATGAAACACGCTGAGCAATCTCCCTTTGCGCCTTCGCCTCCTTGACATTCAATTCAGTTTGGTGCTTTCCAGTAGTAATCACCTAGGCTCAGGTAGGCTGTTACATACATTCCTCCACTAGTTTTCATTGTATTCTGTTACTGTATTGTGCCATATCATATCAAATTAATTGTATAGGCTTCTCAAAACCATTTTGGAAATAAACAAATTATCATCTCAATTAATAAATAAACTTGTTACTTTCATTATTGTGTGTGTATAGTTTGCAATTAGAAAAATGTGATTTTCAATTAAAAATGACAAGGACAATTTCAGACCTCAGGATATTGTTTGAGAAAATGTTACAATTTTGGCATTGCCATTTTAAGGATAATATGCACACAATTATGAAATTCCTTATTTACAGAGAAATAGTTTTATATAGCAATGAATTAATCACAGGCATTGTAAATTAACATACCCATATGTTTTTCTACCTTCTATGAGAAAATTTACTTGCAAATATAAAAGAGATTGAAGGAAGGGGAGGGCAAAAATTTCTACTAACTTTGACTTCTTAAAGATATTGAGACTTAAATACTCACCCACACTTTTAGCAATGTACTTGGCATATATATGCCCAATAATGACTTTGGCTCATCTTATAATTTTGAGGGGGAAAAAGAGAGAAATGTAAAAGAAGGTAACATTGTTTCACTGCCCACTTCATGTGTATGTGACAAAGTTGCTTACTTATCACTCACTGTGATCCCACAAAGTAGTGATTCTTATTCCCAAATTTAAAATGTTGAATTTGATCTTCAGAAAAGGTTACATGAACTTGCTCAAAGTTACAAAGCTCTTAACAGACATAGCCAGGATTTACATTCAATATAAATGGGCTTCAATGTTGTGTTAGTGGGTTCTTAACATTAAATAGAGAAGTGGCAAACTAGTAAAAAATTAACAAAAATTAAAGAAAGAGAGAAAAGAAGAAAAAAGAAAAGTATAGAAAAGACGAGCTCAAAAGGATTCTGTTAGCTACCCTTCTAGAACAGGTTTACAGGAATGAATAGCGTTGTCTTTCTAGGGCAAGACAAATCGATGAAATAGACATAATGCAGTTTGCTAGTTATATTAATACCAGGAAATTATAGGAATAATAGATTTTCTCTTTTGATTTCATTATGGATTGTTCACTTAGGTAAAAAAAAATAGTTTTGTAAACTAACAAAATTTGGTAATGCATGCTAATTTTGTAAAGCTAATTTCGTGCCTTACAGAATCCAAAGGCAAAACTGAAGCCATCTTACGGATAGATAGTAGATATAGGAATAGATTCTGAAAACATCCAACACTTTTTAGATTATGATCTCTTTGAGAACTAGATGAAAACCACAGACACGTGACCCTATTATACATAGATACAGCTTTTACAAAATGCTCCCCTACCCCTTCAGAGGCTCCACTAGTTTCTCACACTCATTTAACAAAGTTAAGCACACTGGGCCACAGCAGTGAAGTTAACAAGTCATCACCAGGAAAAGCAACCAAACTCGCTCTGGGCAGTGTGCACCTTTTAATACATCTGCCTCTCTGAACTAAATTCTCTAGCATTTTTTATTCCAGGCCTTGCCTGAAAATTCTTCAGGTTCATCGTAAAGCTTTTGTTATATGTTAAATAACTTTACTTCAAGGGCGGCATCTTCAGATGCCAACTAGTTCTCATTATTCCAAAATTATACAGGACTGTCCCTTGTTCCATAGATACTGTAACCTGAAGTCCCTTATTCTGTAGAGTCCTAACATCTGCTCCCGGCATCCCTTCTGCCTGCCTTAGCCTAAGGCCATGGTCCATAATTAGACTTAGCGACCATGCATTTGTGAAAACTCTTGTCAAAGTGCAATTCTTGTCAACTGCATAACAGTCTGCTGCTAGGATATTCTAACTCTCATGTGACTGTTTCTCTTTGTTAACACTTCACATTTTAATAGCTCTAGTCAGATGTAAAATACTAGACTGTCTAAAGAGAAGTTGGTGAGTGTGTGTGTGGTATGTAGCCTTATGGATGAATCTGGTAAGTCTTCAAATTATAAATCCAAAAAGAAAAAAATATTATCCTATCCCTGTTCTAATTTAGCATAGAGTGGATGTTCTGCAGTGTTATTTTTAAGGTGCTAAAGGCATTATTGAACATCCTAAGTCACTCGCCACCTCCTTGAAAGCTTCGGGAGCAACTTCGGAACATACCTTCTGTTCCGCTGTCATGGTCAGACTTTGCAACCGGCCAGTCATATTTCCTAAACTCTTTTCAAAAGCTGCGACGAGGTGAGCCTGTGAACAAATTGGAAGAAACACGGTTTAAATGTCAGAGTCTTCTGTGGATGGTTAAAAACTCTTCGTGCTGCAATGTGCTTTTTCAAGTGTCCTGACTCCTTCAATCCTCAGACCATTGTGATTAGCGCTCCATGGGGACTGTCCTTTAACACAACTTTTCATTTACCATTTCTAAACTGTGGCTTCTTAAAAATCAGTGTTTCTGTCTCTTGACATTTCATATTAAGTTTAACTTCTGAAAGAAGCTGGCCTTTTGCAAATAACAGCACCTTTGACTTGCACATCACGGAGGGATCTGGTGTCCAAAATGCTGAATGAAGTCTGAGCTGCCACACGTTTAGACTGAAAGCCCCCCCAAAGGAAGCGGTTATTGCTGAAATAGTCAATGGACAAATGTCCCCCGTTTCTATCCTTTCAGGGTGACCTTTGCAGTGCTGTTGGCTCCTCTATTGTAGCGATACTCTCAAGTGTCAGACATCCGCTGACAGGTGTCACGTTATCTTCCTCTTTCTACTTACAAAGAATTGAACCAAAAAAAGTTGTCTTTACTTTCCAAACTCTTTTTTAATAAAAAGGACATTTTTTTTCTGATTTAGATTCCTTGCTAGAAATAGTTTGCAGTCAGATTTTATTTAACATTAAGTTTTTGTGACTTGGGGGTTTATTTTAAATTTTAGACAATTATACATATTATAATACATAACCTTAACTCTTATGATTAACAAGTGTTTGGGAATCTTATTACAGCTGTGAAATAGGCCACTTTCTCTTGGCATGCCATTATAGAGTGGCGTGAATCCAGAATATCAAATATGGAGAGGTACTTCAATCTCTCAGCATGGCTTGAGGTAGAACTCCATGTATAACATCAAACTAATATAGTTTTATTGTACCTAGAAAGGATATATGAATTAGATATTTCAAAACCTAAATCTATAATCAACTACACTTAGAGCAAAAGTTTGGAATCCTTGGCAAAAGATTGATTTTTGAGGGAATGTAGTAAGAGGACTCAAATAAAATACATCTCCTTGAAGCTGGACCAGAGCTGAAATGCTGATCCATATTATCAAATGGATCACTAGTGTCCTAAGAATTAGAGTTCTAGAAGTTTATTCCATTATTGGTGACAGGTAGAGTGTACAGGTCCTCTTCACTAGCATCATGATATAAAGGTGTCTTTGTTTCTAGCTCTGAACTCATCCCAGGCTGCCCTAACACTTAAATCTGGAGGGAAAAAAATACAGAGCATATACCCGTGTCAACTAAACTTCACTCCATCAGCACAACCTTCATTTTCTTTTTCCCTTCCCTCCTCCTTCTTACAATTTCTCTCCTCTCCTTCTCTCTCCTCCTCTTTCTTTCTTACACACACACACATGCACATTCTTAGGTTTGACAGCAGATTTAATTGGCTAAATAACACTAAAGAAAGAATAGTACCTTCTAGTGTAAAGTATTTTCAATAACAGGGAATGTCATGACATCCAACTTAGTGCCCTCAGAAATTACTATAAGGCTCTGTCCAAATTTTCTCATACATTATTACCCTTTTATGAGTTGTAAAAAGTGAACAAAAGAAGATGAACAATCCCTGATTTGTCACCAAATGTTGAGAGTGAACACTCTTGTACTCACCGGCCAAGTCAAGAATTAGAGGGCACTTCAAGACCCCAGGAGCACACCGTTGGCCCTCCTCCGGCATCGGTCCCTGTCCTTCCTCAAACTTAGTCACTATTGCGATTTCTCTGGTTGATTATTTTCTTTAAAGTCTTTATTACTCAATGCTATGTTTTAGTTTTGCCTAATTTAAAATCTTTCCAAGCGTAATCATATGGATTACATGCACACTTTTCTTATGACTGTTTTCTTTTACCTAACATTGTTTTCAAGATTCATCCATGCACATGCAGAAAGACATGGTTTTTGTTCATAAAGCATTCTTATATGTGAGTGTGCAACATATTGTAATGGCCCATGCTAACCATTTGTGCTAATTTCAGTTTAAGCTATTAGAAATAATCCCGCCATGACCCTAAAATGGGTTATTAAAACCTAAAACTAAAATTGCTTGTCTTCCTTTAAAATAAGGAACATTTCAGCAGAAACACTTTGTTAATTTTTACTAGATGAAATATAAAATTCTACTCAGTTTTGCAAGGTTTGAATTGTTTCAAAGTAGAGAAATGTAAGTAAGGTTTAATTATCTGCCTGTGAATCCTTGAACATAAATGTGAACAATTTACTGCATTTTAAAGTTTAATAGAAGATAAACTCTCCTATCAGTTTAGTAGGAATTGGAAATATGGGAAAGGAATCAGGATTGTAAAGAGTATTCCAATATAATATAAACGACTTTGCTTATGTTTTGTAGCTGTAAGTAACCACAAAATTCTTAACATCAGAATACCAATTTGTAATCTCTATAAAACTTTCCTTTATTAATTATTCATAAAAAACTTCTAACTGGGCACTAATAATTTTTACATTCAGACATGTGTTAAATGAAAAGTGTCATAAGATTATGTTAGTGTCTTTAATTTATGTCACCTTGCCTTAGTTTATCAGATTAATTTTGTTACTTTGGAAATAATAAAAGGTTAACTTTCTCACCAAATGGGGTAAACATAAAAAGAGTAAAAGAAATAAATAGGATAATTTTTTTCTACCCAGAATGAAGTTTATCAATTAATTAAAGTGAAAATGGAAAGCAAAACTGATTAAACTTACAGGATAATATGTCTTATCTGAAAAGTGTTATAATTTCATAAAATCATGGATTTTCAGAGAGATCGTTAACTTGGTTCTGATTTTTAGCAGTTGCAAAACTTTCAAGTCATAGAAACTTATTTTAATACAATGATAAATATCCCTTGACTTGTACTAGGTGAAATCAGCTAAAGTAATAAAATAGACAAGACTATGGATTCTGTCAACCTCTACCATAAAAAAATAAATAGACAAGACTGACTATTAATTAGGGAAGATAGTTTTAATACATACTGTTTTTTGTTTTTAAAATAATACAACATAATACAATAGACGTGGAAAAAGAATTACTTTGATGCTAAACATTAAGATGAAATTTCATTATATATAATGTCTACATTGCATGTATTCACACAAAATGAAATGATAGCCCATCAACCAAGTTAAAAATACTCTAGGCATAGATTGATGTGGGGATGTATATCATATATACACACATATATCATATACACATATAAATGATATATACCATGTGTCTTTGTGTTCGAAAATCGGGAGTTAGTTGAACTAAGAAAGCTTCAGAAACAAATAAGGTTTCACATGTCTTTTAGGCCGTACAAAATTGTCTCTTCAGTGTTTGCCATTTTTAATATGTGCAAATAGATTTCTCTTAGGAGAAATGCAAAATAAAAGCACGAATAACTGTCAGATTATATAAAAATAATAAATAGAGCAAAGAAGTAGGACACAATTGCAAAGCAACTAATACCCAAGAAATTTCGGTTAAAAGACATCTACTGAAAGGCAAAAAAAGTACCTTTTGTTTTGTTACATACTCATTCAGTAAAGTCTGCGAAAAATGGCACTAAGAACTAGCATTAGTGCCCACTTCCAAATGATTTGCAAAGAAAATACATGAAAAAACAAACAAACACATCCCATTGCGTGAAGGTGTGGACACCAGGCTGGCCAGCAGAAGCCTGGCTTACTGGACAATGTAACTGCGTGTCTGTGGTTGTCCTTATGTGGCCGCTGTTTTCTTGCTATTTATTAGTGGGGTATTGACTAAGGGAAGGCCATGCTTAGTACCTTCTCTCCTTTCTAAAGACCTACTAGTAGATTTAGCTTTGCAAAGAGTCTCCCCATAGTTCTATGCTGCTCTGTTCAGAGAATCTTTACAAGAGGGAGAGAAGGCTCAGTAAACATTCTACGGAAGGCAGGCAAACAGGAGGGGAACTCAGGGGGCACCTCCCTGACTTGCCACTCTTCCTTTTGCAAAGAGAAAAAAAATCATTTTAGCAGGGATTTAGATACATCTAAAATTTAAAAATTAAACACAGATTACTGTGTAGATTCTATATAATCCTTTCAGGTTCAAATAGGTAATATATTCAGTATAAAATTATTCCCAAATAAGGAAAGGCATACAAGTTCTGACAGATCAATTCATATATTGTGTAAAAGTAAATTTTTTTATTAAATTTAAAAAGCTAGTTAGTAATATTTAGATAGAACCCAGCTCATTGAAATGTATCATTATAAATTATACCTATTACATTTCTATACAATAATCCTCTTTTTTGAGTTCACACATTTAACAAGAAGGAAGAAAATTTACTTGCAATCTGAACAAACTAATAAATAAAGACTTATTTTTATGTCCAGATAGAAATTGCACATTTCAAAATCCTTCATTTATACTAAAGAAATACATATAGAAATAATTTTTTTAGCATTTCTTAGAACTAAGGAGAAATCAAGTATTTATTAAATCATTTGATGCCACATTGTCATCTATGAAATCTGAAGTGATACCATAAATGAGAATAAATAAATTCAAAATGATTTATTTGTAGGTAATATGAGGGTAGACAGGTAAGTTCACAAACTCATCCTAGAAAAAGTGCTACATCCCCACTTGCTGTATTATCACTATGGAAACTTACAAAGTACTCCCTCTTGGGAAGCTAAGCTCTGATGCCAGCACCTAGTCTACCCTTCAAGTTAATTTTGAAACTCTACCTGGAATGACCATCAGAGCTTTTATCACATGGCACATAAAAACATTCAACACCTCTAATGAGTGCCACTCAGCAAGTGGCTGCCACACGTGAACACCACACAGCCGTGACATGCTGATATATCAATGTTATGAAACCTTACCAAGTTGTTTATACAATGCTGCCAACGTAAACATATCATGGCAAGTTTGCTAACTTAATTGTCTGTTCTCGTACGATGACAGCTCTGACAGTTATTACAGAAGAAAGAGTTCCAAAAGTGCTTTGAAGGTGGGCGAGGCACTGGCATCAGTGCGAAGCTTCCATGGGGAGTGCTCTGAAGGTGACTACGGTGAAATGAGGTATGCAGCACTTCTTCTAGGACCAATTCACAAACTTAATTGCCATACCTCATTGGTAATGTATAATTAACTCAAATTTCTGAATGTACGAAGGAGATTATTCTTTTAAAAATGCAAAAGGACATAAATATGCCAGATTCCACCCCTTGAAGTTATAACAATATTAAAATGTTTAAAATAGAACTGACATTAAAATTATTTTAAAATCATTTTTATGATCTCTGAGATACTGTAATCCTCAGCATAAAGGGAATTTTAATAAATTGCATTGTTAATTAAATAGAAGGTAATGCATTTACCTTTCATTTAATTTTTATCACATAAAATCTTTGTTGATTTTAGCAAGTAAATTTTCTGATGGTAAGAAACTTTAATAGGTCACAGTACCACCAAATATAGGAGCATGAAGTGGTGGAGTAAGGTTGAAACTCATAGGAGACTAAAAACAAGATAGCTATTCAAAATAATTGTGGTAGATCCATTGTGGCAATTTATTTTCCAATTTGAAATGATTACATATTCATAAGGAGTTGCACAGAGAGTACAGAGAGTTCCCTGGTGTTTCTTCCAATGGTTGCATCATATATAATTATACTACAATATCAAAGCCAGGAATTCAATATCAAAACACATGTATAGATTTACTTATATGTATTCATGGTAGGATGACCACCTCAGTCAAGATACAAAACTAAAAGTCTCTGGTGTTGCTGTGTTTTCATGGGTAGACCAAAATTTAGTATATATACTAGCCAGAAAAATATATGTGCTAATAGCATTCAATATTTAAAATTCTGTATTTTATTTAAAAGAATTACATCTGGAAAACAAAAAAACTAAAAGTCTCCTTCTTGCTGGTCCTTTGCAGTTATGCTTTGTCTCCCCTTCACCACGCCTAACCCCTAGCAATACCCACTAACCTCCATTTCTATGATTTTGCCATTTCTGGAAAGTTATGAGAATGGAACTATAAAATGTAACCTTTTGTAACTGGCTCTCTTCACTTGGCATAATGCCCTGGACATCCTTCCAAGTTGTGTGAAGTTCATTTCCTGGTATTGCTGAGTAGTATTCCATGGGCACAGATGTACCAGAGTTTGTTTATCCACTGAATTATTAAGGAACATTTTAGTTTCTGTTTTTTGTTTTTTTTTTCTATTAAAAAATAAAGGTACTGCACAGGGGTTTTGTGTGATCTGAGATGACTTCAGAAGATTAATGAAATATATTATGAATTAAAAAGGAACACAGAGGGCTGCGCCTATGGCTCATCGAGTAGGGCGCCGGTCCCATATACTGAAGGTGGTGGATTCAAACCTGGCCTCGGCCAAATTGCAAAACAGAAAAAGAGCCAGGCATGGTGGCTGGTGCCTGTAGTCCCAGCTACTCGGGAGGCTGAGGCAAGAGAATCGCCTAAGCCCAGGAGTTGGAGGTTGTTGTGAGCTGTGTGACGCCACAGCATTTTACCAAGGGTGATAAAGTGAGACTGTCTCTACAACAACAAAAAAATCTTAAAAAAAAAGGAACACAGAAATAGGATATATAGGGTATCCATAAAGTTTGAGTGCAATTTAAATAGTACATTGTAAATTGCACTCAAACTTTATGGCTCCCATTTCTCCCATCTGTGCACAAAACTTACAGCTAATGATAACATGGACATAGCTTGGAGGGGAGGAGCCAAGGAAACCCTGCATTTTCTCTAAGACTAGCACTTTTTAAACTAGCATGAAAAGATGAGAATAAAATTGTCTACTTGTTAGTGCTTCCTCTAGTTCTGTGTTTCTTACTTTTCTTTTTATTTTTATTATTACCATCTACCTAGGAGACATTATACCTTTTTTTCCCCCTAATTTTTCCCCACTCCCTCATGATATTTTATACCAGCCATAGATGTGCTGGATATGCATTTATGTACAGCATGGGTGTATCTCTCCTTTTTACAAAAAGAGTAAATTTTTTTAACTACAAGAATCAATTTCCATACTTTTGTTAGTCCTATCAACACTTAAGTGAGACCGTGTGCTCCAATGTCATGGAAATACATCGGTGAAAACAGCCTTACATACAGCATTAGAGCAAAAGATGTAGGTAGACAAGGCTGGCACCTCTTTACAATGTTGGCTCCATTTCCAACAGTAGCACACAGGTGACCACCACAGCGGTTCCTCTGTTAGAATTTGGTTCCCTGTGTGTGTGTATGTGTGTGTATGTGTGTGTATATGTATGTGTATGTATGTGTGTGTGTACGCCTTTGCAAGTGTGTACTGGGCTTGTGTGTGTACATATAAAAACAATAACCATGAGTGGGAATGGGAGCCTCAGAAAAACAAACCAACAAATATACATCCCCATGAAATGCTTTTTGAGTTTTATTTTTTTAATTATTATAAGCATATCTTGCTTTTGAAATGGAAATAGCTTTTTCTTAATTTACTGGTAATCACCCCATCTTCCATCATATTTATCAGCCATTTATTATTCCAATATCTGAATTATATGATAAGGCCAACCAAGAATCATTTTCAAAATAAAATAAAACTTTGAGTAACCATTAAGACACCTGCAGGTTTCCTGACCATCTAATTTACGGGGTCTGTCACTGCGTCTTCCCAGTAACCCAGGGGTTTCTTGACAAGTGCAGCTGCTCTACTTTCTCCAGACACAAATTCAGAAGCCTAAATATTTTAGGAGCCTACCCTATATTACAAAATTTATACTTGCCTCTGAATTATCTCTTTAAGAGATACAGTAAAGTTAAATGATACTGTTATTTTCCAATAATGCCTAAACAATTCTCCAAACCTGCTATTATTTATAAAAATCTCCTAAGGGCACCTCTAAGAAACACAGTGTTGATCTAAAATTAATTTGATTCTTCCAAATTTGACAAAATTAATTCAAGTATGGTGCTAAAAATGTATAAATGTGAGGGAAATGACTTATGTCCTGTGGAATTCATATTGTATAATAATTTTTGTTTTTAAATTGTCTCTTATTTAACTCTTATGCCGTGGCCCTGTATCTGCCCAGGCTCGATATATCAGGCTTTGTCTAGGAGACAGAAAAATGCAACAGAAGAGCAGGGAGGCCGGGGATGGGAGGCAGGGACCAGCCCGAGGCTACACGCCAGAACTGAGCCAACTAATGCTGACTTAGAGGGGAGGGCATATGGCAAAATAGCAGGTGTTTCCTTCCCCCTCGCTGCTGCCTCTAACACTGCTGCTCCTGAGGCCCGGGCACCATGCCATATGTGTCCTTTATTATTCTGCATCTACTCTGCGTACCTCCTGGCACACTGGGAGATATTCAATAAATGTTAATTTAATTGATGGTCTTCATTGTCAACATTTTTTGCAACGCTGGGCTACTTTGGCACCAGGAAAAGTGAATCTGTTTAAACTGCTTTGAGAAGCCTGCCAAAGTTTTTTGAGAGAATTGTATCTCATCTACAATGCAACTAAGCTATTCATATTTAGACCTAAGTTCATCTTTTAGAATTAATTAGATACTTAATTAAATGTTCAATAAATGAAGCTGAAGGAGGCAGGCAGGGGATATTTCATCTGCTAAAGTCAAATACTAACAATCCCTCTTACATTGTGGCTTGGCAAAGACTTATGCATGAGAATTGATAAAAATAAACAAAGAAAAAAAGCAACTCTTATAGCTATTACTATTGTTTCAAATCTTACAAGAAGGAAGAAGCCATATTAATCTCACGTGATCCTTCAGCAACTTGGGTTTATGTTTTATTACTGAGTGAGCAGAAGAGTTCAACTTTTTTAGAGTCTTATTTTTCAGTGGTCTATGTCTGGATTATTTTAGACATAGTTTGTAAATTTTTTACTAAAATTACTCTGTTTTACCATATCAAGATTTAAAAAATCCAAAGTGACTTACATTTGCTGAAAGTTGAGACGTTAGAGTAGCAACTTTTTCCTGGGATGCAACCAGTTCTCTCCGTAGTTTATGGATTTGCTGAATACAATCACAACAAATAAATTCAATATGCTGGTAGATTTGTACTTAAAACCACAAATTCAATCCAGAAAAAGCAAATACTATATTTAACTCAGTCTGTGTCTTCTCTGTTAGCACCAATCCCTGAAAATAAAAGAGGTATAAACCCCGGCCACACAGTAATCAAATGTTACTCATGAGAATATCTCGAATCTGCAAATCAGAGGATGCTTACTTGGTTCCATTTGCCCTCCCTACATGACTCAAGAGGCAGTTTACTTTCTCTATTCATTATTCTTCCTCTAGGAAACTGTAGTAGTAAAACTGAAGGAGAAAAGTTTTTGTAAAAATTAAATAAAAATATGCATATTTTCTTGGTCTTTTAAAGCAAAAGTTATACTCCATACTATTTTTCTGAAAAATCTCAAGGGTTTTTTTCTGTGTACTTTTTAATTCTCAATAGTTTAGCAACTTCTCAGAAGCTATACAATATCGTACAACAACTGAAACCAGTTGCATTTGACATTTAATGAGTCTATATATGGAAATTGTATTGGCTGACATTTTATGCATAACAGATAACCCTTCTGCAAAGTGTCTGACCCTTTATTCAGGGAGTTACTATTATCTCAGAGTAGAAATGGTTTATAGATTGTCCACAGCTTATAAACAAAAGAAAGCAACATTAGTGAGCTACTATTAATAATGAGATAAACCAACAACATGGATATTCCAAAATGTCTTTGCTTTCGTACTCTAATAAAACTGAAACAGAAAAAGATAACGGGGTGGTGCCCATAGTGCACCATAGGGTGCCGGCCACATACATCAAGGCTGGTGGGTTCGAACTTGACCGGGTCAATTAAAACAATAATTAAAACAACTACAACAACAGCAACAATAAAAAATAGCCAGGTGTTGTGGCAGGCTCCTATAGTCCCAGCTGCTTGGGAGGCTGAGGGAAGAGAATCGCTTGAGCTCAAGAGTTTGAGGTTGCTGTGAGCTGTGACACTATGGCACTCTACCCAGGGTAACAGCTTGAGACTCTGTCTCAAAAAAGAGAAAAGAGGAAAAAAGAAACAGATAACCGTATCATGTCCTGCTCAAAGTTTTAATTCGAGCAATTTCTGCAGTTTCATCTGCATGTCTTAGGTTGCCATGAAACATAAACAGTGATTAGCAAAGGTAGCTCTTTTGGAATGATCTGAGATTAGGTTTTACAAGTATGTTTCTGGTGCCAGGGGATTTCAGTTACTAAGAGACCACAACATCTATTATGATGCTTCTCATTTCCTCAAAAACAAGTCTTTCATTGTTGTAGTTGAATTGTTGGAATGCTATCTCAGTTTATAAGAGCACTCTTCACATGGTTTATTAACTGGTTTTTTTTTTTTTTTTTTTCTCTTTGCACATTAGATTTCATGGAAAAGAAATGGTGGTCAATATTAAGAGACTCTAAAAGAGAAAGAGACCTCTAAGCTATAAGCAGAAATAGAAAACATTTATATAATTCCAGCAAACGTGATTTCATTTCATTCATCTTTTTTAAAAGGAGAAACACCCAATCAAAAATAACATTTGAGCTAATTTTATATGATGATGAACGTGAATAGTTTCTGAAATCAGAGCTACAGAGGATGCCAAAAAACTGTATACACATTTAAAGAAAAAACTACTAGGCTCGGCGCCTGCGGCTCAACGGGCTAAGGCACCAGCCACGTACACCTGAGCTGGACGGTTCAAATCCAGCCTGGGCCCGCCAAACAACGAAGGCTGCAACCAAAAATTGGTCGGGCGTTATGGCAAGCGCCTGTAGTCCCAGCGACTTGGGAGGCGGAGGCAAGAGACTGGCTTAAGCCCAGGAATTAGAGGTTGCTGTGAGCTGTGATGCCACAGCACTCTATCCAGGGTGACAGCTTGAGGCTCTGT
>CAUYRH010182511.1:0-12323 GCA_963574655.1 Perodicticus potto
GAGACTTTGCACCAATTGTATTTCAGTCTTGCTAGCACAGTCAAATCCTGTCCCAATGGCAGCGAGGATCTTCACAATGGCTCTACTGTCATTACATTTGACTGCAGAAAAGGGAGTGACATGAGGAAGAGCTTTTAGCCATCTTTGGTGTTTCTTCAGAACATCTCTGAGGTCTGCTACATAGAAGGTATCCTTATCATCAGAAGAAGAAACTTCATTGATTTTTTAGTCCAGAATGTCCTTGGCAGTAAACCTTCATCAAGCAAGTGGCAGTCAAACTCTTCATTACTAATGTTGTTCATGGTTTCTTGATGTTTCCTTGAAAAACTAAGAGACGGAATTTAAAGAAATACTTCCAGCTTCTCACAAAGGCAATTCTCCAGGAATTCTGAATCCCACTGTGTGTGTCCTCCAAACAACAGTGGAAAAGTGGAAACGTTTTTAGAGCACCCGGGCGCCGCAGGCCAGCCCCGTGGGGAAGCCGGAAAGCCGGAGCCGCAAAAGGACTTGGCTGCCCCTGCCGCACCCTGCAGCGCCTGGCTCCCACCTGCAGGAGACGCGGGACTGACCTCCACATTTTCAATGTCAATGGAAGATGAGTTATGGAAAAGCTGTACGTCCTGTTCATGGAGATGAAGCTCTTTAAATCTAAATTGGAAACTCCTGTTGCAACTTCTAGTGAATCCACACGTTTTGTTTGGGAATGCAACAAATGGTTTTCCCGCTAACAGATTTTGCGGCCCGGGATGAGTCCACTGCTAAATAGGACAGGCAGTGGAGGCAAAAACACCCGGCGGGCTGGATAAATGTCCTCAGCGGGCCGCATGTGGCCCGCGGGCCATAGTTTGAGGACCCCTGCCTTAGACAGAGTCTCACTATGTCGCCATCGGTAGAGTGCAGTGGCATCACAACTCACAGCAACCTCCAACTCTTGGGCTTAAGTGATCTTGACTACAGGCACCCAAAACAATGCCCGGCTAATTTTTCTCTCTTTAGTAGAGATGGAGTCTCGCTCTTGCTCAGGCTGCTCTCGAACTCCTGAGCTCAGGGATCCACCCGCCTCAGCCTCTCAGCGTGCTGGGATTACAGGTGTGAGCCACTGCACCTGGTCAACCTTCTCTGCTTCTTTAAGAGTAAAATAAATATGTTGGATTAAAATCACAGTCAACGGGCAGCGCCTGTGCCTCAAAGGGGTAGGGCGCCAGCCCCATATACTGGAGGTGGCGGGTTCAAACCCAGCCCCAGCCAAAAACTGCAAAAAAAAAAAAAAATTATAAATTATAAAAAAAAAATCACATCCAACAACCTACCTGTCCATCAACAAATAAATGGATAATCAATGTGTAGCTTTGCCAGGGAACACTCCACAGCAATGAAAAAGAATGAACTATTGACACACCTAATATGGATGAATCTCAAAATAATTACTTTCCCTCTACCCAGGGTGACAGCTTGAGGCTCTGTCTCAAAAAACAAACAACAACAACAAAAAAAACTAAATAACTCAGGCCTGATAAAAATCTTCTAGAGAACAAAATCCTGCAATTTCTACTCATAATGCATTCCAAAGTTTATTTTATTTCATCTTATTTTTTTATTTATTGAGACAGAGTCTCACTTTGTCACCCTTGGTAGAGTGCCATGACACCACAGCTCACAGCAACCTCAAACTCTTGGGCTTAAGTGATTCTCTTGTCTCAGCCTCCAGAGTAGCTGGAACTACAGGAGCCCTCCACAACACTCAGCTACTGTTAGTGATGGGGAGTTTGCTCTGGCTCAGGCTGGTCTTGAACCTGTGAGCTCAAGCAATCCACCCGCCTCAGTGTCCCAAAGTACTAGGATTACAGGCGTGAGCCATTGTGCCCAGCTATATTTTATTTTATTTTATATTTTATTTTAGACAGAATCTCATTCTGTCACCCTTGGCAGAGTGCCATAATGTCATGGCTCACAGCAACTGACAACTCCTGGGTTCAAGTGATCCTCTTGCCTCAGCTTCCCAGGTAGATGAGACTATAAGTACCTGCCACAATGCCCCAGCTACTTTTAGAAACAGGCCTTGCTCTTGCTCTGGAGGTTGGTCTGGAACTCCTGAATTCAAGCAATTCACCTGCCTCAGCCTCCCAGAGTGCTGGAATTATAGGGGTGAGCCACCTCGCTTGGCCCTATTCCAAGGTTTAATAGTTAGGAAAATTTTTTGCTTTTATTATTATTTTTATGACAAATAGTAATTGTATATACTTATGGGTAGGGTGAGGGGATTCAGGATAGCTAGAGGTTGACTAAAGGAAATTATTAAATTACAAGTAATTTTTTTTTTTTTTTGAGACAGAGCCTCAAGCTGTCACCCTGGATAGAGTGCTGTGACATCACAGCTCACAGCAACCTCCAATTCCTGGGCTCAAGCGAGTCTCTTGCCTCAGCCTCCCAAGTAGCTGGGACTACAGGCACCCGCCACAACACCCAGCCATTTTTTGGTTGCAGACGTCATTGTCCATCCCGGGCTGGATTCGAACCTGCCAACTCAGGTGTACCTGGCTGGCGCCTTAGCCCGTTGAGCCATAGGCACTGAGCCAAATTACAAGTAATTTAAAACTTTATGCTGCAGACTATACTCCAATGCCAAATTAGGGGGTTGATAAACCCCAATAATTCCATTTTTCCTCCTCATACACTCAACTATTGAATAATTATTTATTAAGCACTCCCAGCTGAGTTACATCACTGAACACAGAGAGAGAACGCTCTCAAGTTCTGACAGGACCCATCAAGAGATTAGCCAGCTGTGCCTAAGAGTGGGGAATGGGGTGGTGCAGTGACAGAGTGAAGAGAGAAGTCCTGGTTTATGGAGGTGGACACAGAGCTCCCAGACAGCACCATATTGCTCACTTATGGGCTTAATCAAATAATGTTGAAACATCCCAACACAAACTCACCCAGAGCAAACTCAGGGAGGGAGAATGGGCCAATGTCAAAAAGCCATGCCTGGAAAACCTATACTGTTCTTTTCCCGAGTCCTAAATCTAACACTGCCTTGTGTAAAAGTTTTTCATTTACTGATTAAGCATAGCCTGCAAACAAATTCAGTGACTGAATTATTATAGAAATGCCCCCAATGTAATGCTTCTGTACATGCAGTGTGAAGCCCTCCGACCAGAAGACACAATGTCTGGATTCCCGTCCTACGTCTTCAGCCTGCGTTTACTGAGCGCCTAAGCCCCGAGGGCAGTGCAGTGCAGGAAATACACAGTCCCTGCCCTCCAGGAACGTACAGTCAACTCTGGAAGACGAAGACGCACATAGGCCCCTGTGCACTCTGACAGGTGTCACAAAGGCATTAAGCTCATGATTTTAAGGAAATACAAACGGCTGCTTTTACTCTCCCATGACACTGAATTTCTTAGATTCTGTTCATTAAAATTGGAATGAGAATTCCTTGTTAATCTGCTTGTCGATATTGTGGAGCTCTCAAAGAATAAAGCTCCCAGAAAAGTTTTATTCAAAGTAGGTATTGTTGATAAGCGACATAATGGTGCTAATCTGCACCTTTAAAAGACAGTTTCATTCAGCTGTTCCATAGGAAAGCGAATGGGTGCAACTCGCTAGTACCTGCTGAGAGTTAGGGGTGTATGCACCGAGGAATCCAGAGTCAAAATCATAGAAAGGGATACCCTAGGCGTCCTGTCGCTCACTCTCCCATACCCCCACCCTCATTACCAGCCCCACTTCCGAAATCCCAGACCGCGGGGCAGAACGGCCCGGAGCGAGCCGCGGGCGATCCCTGGCGGCCGCGAGCGGACTCGGAAAGCCAGGCACACGAGGGGAGGGGCGAAGGGAGACGGGGGTGTGGTCTTCTCGCGTGAACTGATGGCGTCATGGAGGCGACAGCCCGGAAGGAAGTAGCGTGCAGAGAGGTGTGGCGGTTTCTGCGGTTGCACTGGGGTTCGGACGAGTACGGAGCGCCTGCAGGGACAGCGTGGTACGCGGCCCCCGCCCCTTAGAGCGCTCACCGGGTGTCAATGCGGCTCCCAGCCGGGGCTGACTCACCGTCCTCGGGAGTCCCCACCCCGAAAGCCCCTCTCCCTCAGCCGGCCCGCTCCTGAGTGAGAGAAACCCGTTTCTGGCCAGTCTGCTCCCGCGAGCCCCCAGGCGGGACCGAGCGGAGGCTGCCGGAGCCCGAGCTCAGAGCCACGGCGCTTGACCCTCCCTCAGAGGAGGGCGGGGAAGGGGCGCGAGGCGGGGCGAGGTGACCTCGGGGAGGGAAGGACATTTGCTGGAAGAAGCAACTGCAGATCGGTAGCTGGAGGCCGCCACGGTAAAAATAAGCGCCTCCCAGATAACCGTGCCCGAGTCCTGTCAGACCTGGGAGGCAGAATCCACGCCCGACTTAACGTTGCTGTCGGTCACCGTAGTTTTCCTGTTCATTCGGCGTTCAGGAAATGGCTCCTGGATGCCAGCTCTTTCGCGTCCTGGTGCCTGAACGCAGTTGGACCCACGAGGAGCCCGGAGTTCCCGTCTGGGGCACTCCCTTTTCCCTCTAACCACGGGCGTGGGGCTCTGTCAGGTGCACAGTGCCCAAATAGATAGAAGAGTGTGTTTTCAGTCTTGTTCAGAGCCAAAGGAATAACTGGGAAGGTAGATGCGAGGCCAGAGAATCTTGCCTTGGAACTCTGCTCGCATACTGTCTCTGTCACTCCAGCATCTGAAAGGAGTAAATAATGGTTTCCTTTGAAACAGCAGGCAATTAGGACAGGGAGGCTCTGACCAGAATTACATAGCCACAACTGCCTGTCATTTGACATACTCTGTAATTTGGGCCAAAGTACCACAGCAGCCTCTCTTCCCTCTACTAGCATGAGAGGCTCTCGTGACAGCACATTCGTGTTCACAGGAAGAGAAGGCTGTGTTCTGAACCCTGTCCAGTTGGCACTGGTTCTCTCCTGGGCAGTGGCTGTATCTGGACCCACTGCCTCTTCACTGCAGTGGAAAATATAATTCCACAATTACAAAATGGGGATGTTGAAGACAAGGATGAAGTGAGTTGTAAATGTAGCCTTGTGTTCATGCTGTACCACGCTGGATATGAGTCACTTTCAGGGAACTCAGCTTGGTGAGGCGCTCTGGCTATGGTATCTTTTCTCCTGCACACCAGACCACACACATTTTCCCCTTATCTTTTCCATAGGATAAAGGCTCACTGATGGCTCAGCTGGGGGCAGTTGTGGCCTTGACCTCCAGTTTCTTTTGTGCATCTCTCTTCTCAGCTGTGCACAAGATAGAAGAGGGACATATTGGGGTATATTACAGGTAAGGCAGAGACAGGTAGAAACTTGCAGCTTCTTGTTAAATGGCTCCCTTCTGGCAGTCTTGGTTCCATGCTACTAGGTTGCCTCTGTAAAACCAGCTGAGTCCCAGTTCATGATGGCAATTCGAGAAGATAACCTCTGCTAATTTGGGATACTGTTTTCAAATTAACATTTCAGGAAAAATGAAAAACCTGCAGGTTGATTTATGTTAGTTCAAGGCAAGATTAAGATTGCCTTAAGATTCCTACAACAAAGCAACTTCATGTCAGTTTATTGTGTTGCTTGTTTTTTTAAAAAAATTTCATTGAGGCTCAGTGCCTGTAGCTCAGCGGCTAGAGCGCCAGCCACATACACACAGCTGGTGGGTTTGAATCCAGCCCTGGCCTGCCAAACAACAATGACAACTACAACCAAAAGATAGCTGGGCATTGTGGCAGGCATCTGTAGTCTCAGCTACTTGGGAGGCTGAGGCAAGAGAATCACTTAAGTGCAAGAGTTGGAGGTTGCTGTGAGCTGTGATGCCACAACATTCTACCAAAGGCAACAAAGTGAAACTCTGTCTCAAAAAAAAAAAAAAAGAAAGATAATTTTTTTTCCTTGAGGATGGGCTCACACCTGTCCTCTAGGAAGCCGATGTGGGAAGATCCTGTGAGTTCAGGAGTTCAAAATCAGCCTGAGCAAGAGACTCTGTCTCTACTAAAAACAGAAAAACTCGCCAGGCATGGTGGCGGACACCTGCAGTCCAGCTACCCGGGGGCTGAGGCAATTTAATCTCTTAAATCCAGAAGTTTGAGGTTGCGGTGAGCTGTGATGCTGCAACATTCTACCAGGGTGACAGAGTGAGACTCTGTCTCAAAAAAAAATAAAGTTCCTTGACTTCATTATGATGAAGCACTTACAAATCTTGGGTTGCTTGCCTTTATGACCAATTTTTTTGGTCTCAAACTCATGAGCTCAAGCTATCCACCCGCCTCAGCTTCCCAGAGTACTAGGATTACAGGCGTGAGCCACTATGCCCAAGCCTATGAATTCCTTCTTATGTATGCCCTACGATGCTTATTTCTGGATTGCTGGAAACAAATTCTAAAACTCTGATAGAGATCAAGTTCCTCCTCTCCTTTATTTTTGCCTACTATCTGCTTTTATGTTACTGAAAAAAGCTTTTATCATTTACATACAGCTTGATTAGAAAGGTAACTGCCAAAAAATATACAGAAGATACTAAAAAACTATGTCACACATTTTAAGAAAGGTAATAATTATTAAAATTGTAATAAATGCTGGGTATTACAATTTTGATACAGTCTTCCCTTAAAATGTGTATACAGTTTTTTGGCACCCTCTGAGTATATATTTAAATGGCTTATAAAGTGTGCTTAAAATTATTCTTTTGGCAGGGCATGTTACTAAACTCCAACATTAGTCCAGTTAATTGATAACCATATTACTGGATTTAACTGCCCTAATGGATTGGCACAAGCTCAACAGATATGACAAGTAAAACAGGTTTGCCTATCTTATCTAAGAATAGTCAAAGATTCTGCTGTCTTTATGCCACTTACCCTTTGTGCTTGTTTTTCTGATTGCAAAAGCATGAATAGTGGGTCTGTGTTTTACCATCACCCTTCCTAGAATATTAGAGTTGAGTTGAAAGGACAAGAGGGATCTGGAGACGCGGCCCTGGCCAAAGTCCCTCTCTGTTAAATGTTTATAGGGCTGAAGAGAAAGTTGGGCCACATGGCATTGATGTAATAGAACCCTGCCTGTCTCTCCCTTTGCAGAGGTGGCGCCCTCCTGACGTCGACTAGTGGCCCTGGTTTCCATCTCATGCTCCCTTTCATCACATCGTATAAGTCTGTGCAGGTAAATTGGCTGTGTGCTGTGGTTAGATGACTGCAAATTTGGGCTGTTGACTAGTACATGACTTGAAATTATTTAGCCATTGGATGAGTAAAATGCCTTTTCAGAGAATGGTTTAAAATCTAGAGAAGAATCTCTTCTGCATGTATAGAAAGAAAAGGGGTGTGTGTGTGTGTGTGTGTTTTAAATCACAGCCTACCATGATAAATGAAAATAAAATATGGTAATTTTGCTGATTCTTATTTGAACCTCAGAAATGTGAACATAATTTTTGTGTGGAATAGGGGAGTTGACCTAGATGAGGTGAAATGACATCCAGGAGTAGAATCAGTTGTGACAGAGCTAAAGCCTGGCTAAAGCTAAAGCCATCTCTCGAGTGTATCTAGCTAAGAATAATAATATTTTGAGAATGATTTTTTAACTAACCCTGTAAGTTTCTTCTGCTATTTACCATGCATTATGGCTTTCCAAGTGCATTCAGGTACATGATCTCATTTGAGTCTCTCAGGAAGTCTGAGAATGAGCTGAGGAGGTGTTATGGTCTGAGACGGGTGAAATAAGGAACGTGCTGTTTCGAAACCAGTACAGTAGTCCCCTCTTATTCAGTTTCACCTTCCACCAATTCAGTAACCTGTGGTTAACCACAGTCTGAAAATAGGTTAGGACAGTACAGTAAGATGTTTTGGGAGAGAGAGACCACATTTCACTTAACTTTTATTACAGTACATTGTTATATTGTTTTATTAGTTCATTTCTTATTGTGTCTAATTTATAATTTAAACTTTATCATATGAAATATAGGAAAAAGTATGTCATATATAGTGTTCAGTGCAACCCAAGATTTCAGGCATCCACTGGGGCTCTTAGAATATATCCCCCAAGGATAAGTAGTACAGCTGTAAATGGAACAGATGGAAGTAAATGGAATCACTGAACTGTTATTACTCATTTCTATGGTGGTCGCTTACAGGGATGCTGGGCTGGGTGCCTTTGTTTGGTTTATCAACCACACTCTGTAAGAAAGAAGGATGAGGCTCGGCGCCTGTGGCTTAACGGGCTAAGGCACCAGCCACGTACACCTGAGCTGGCGGGTTCGAATCCAGCCCGGGCCGCCAAACAACAATGACGGCTGCAACCAAAAAATGGCCGGGCGTTGTGGTGGGCTCCTGTAGTCCCAGCTACTTGGGAGGCGGAGGCAGGAGACTCACTTGAGCCCAGAAGTTGGAGGTTGCTGTGAGCTGTGATGCCACGGCACTCCATCCAGGGTGACAGGTTGAGGCTCTGTCTCAAAAAAAAAAAGAAACAAAGAAGGATGAAGTGAGGTCATCATGTTTAACAAAGGCAAGGTTCAACCCAAACTTTATTCAAGGACAAAGACATTCAGATTTCTGAAAAGTAACTTTGCCTGTCACTGCTGATCTTCCAGTATTTCATGTTTCCTCTGTTTCCAGACCACACTCCAGACAGATGAGGTGAAGAATGTACCTTGTGGGACTAGGTAAGGTACCCAGAATAAAGTTACTAAGTCCAAATAAGTAAAGGAAGGACTGTCAGGCTGGCTGTAGGAAGAGACAGTGAAAAGGGAGGTTGTTTTGGTGGGTTTTGGTGGTTTTACCAAATTGCCTATCCCCTAGCTCCCTATATTCTGGTTTGAGCAGCGAGGGGAGTGCAGTAGAGAAAATCGTAGCACGTTTCAGAGGAGCTGGCATGCTGTGACGAGAAGTTTGCACTTTTATTAGAAGTGAGGGTGCACTAAAGGGTTTTAGCAGATAGATGACCAAAAGCAGAAAGATAACTTTAGCACAACTAAGGAAAATATTCTAGAGGTAGGGAGACCATCAGGGCAGGTGAACATTGTTGCAGTGTCCAGTTGAGAAACAAAGAGACTCTCAACTGAAATAGAGTAACAAGCTCCCCTGTACATTGTGATAAAGAATAGACTTCCTTATCTGCTGTTTTGTACTTGCCTCAAGCCAAATAAATTACACTGTGATTCTTACACGTCTTGGATGAAGATGCCCCGATTTGCACAGATTGGCCAGGGGAATACTTCCGCCATTTAATCTGTATAGCACAGATAGTTTGTCATTGGCGTTGATCAAATGACAGTTTCTTGTGTTGACTTTGTCTCTCTTTAAGAGCATATTCTTCTGTAAGGAGAAAGATAGCGTTCTGGCTAAAATCTAAGCGGGGGCGGTGCCTGTGGCTGAAAGGAGGAGGGCGCAGGCCCCATATACTGGAGGTGGCAGGTTCAAACCCGGCCCTGGCCAAAAGTTGCAAAAAATAAATAAATAAATAAAAATAAAATCTATGGAAGGTAGATGTACTACACTTAAATGGCATGTCTTTTGCAGAAATTTTGAAGTTAGTTTTCATCTCAAGCACTTTTAAGTAAGACTCTTAATTTACATTTCTAGTAACGGTTTAGATATTATTTGTTATCCCTTTTTACACGCTATTCAAAATGACAGATTATGGTGTCAAGGATAACTAAATTCTGGTGGTTTGCTTTGTGACCATATGAACAAACTTCTACAATCTTAAAAAAAAAAAAAAAGAATGCCACACAGAAACACTGTGGCAAATCTGGCCCTGGAACATCCGTCAGCAGACTGACCTGACGTCCTCACAAAGTGGATGTACTTGGCGGGTGTTGGATTGAAGGAGACATAAACAAATGCAATGATGAATGTTGGTAGAATCTGATTCAAAATAACAGCTATTGAAGAACCAGTGGGAACTATGCGAGTCTGCTCAGGCTGCCATAACAGACTCCACAGACTGGGGAGCTTAGACACAGATATTTATTTTCTCACCATCATCCAAGATCAGGGGGCCAGTGGGGTAGTTTCCAATGAGGCCTCTCTTCCTAGCTTGCAGATATATAACGTGGCCTTTCCTCTGTGTGTGCAAGGAGAAAAAGATCTTTGTGGACACCAGTCCTGTTAACCTTAATTAACTTCTTAATAGCCCTGTCTCCAAATACAGTCACATTGGGAGTTAGGGCTTCAACGTGTGAATTGGTGGGCAGGGGTGCATGTTTCAGTCCATAACAGGAACTGTTGGGGAAATTTGAATAAGGACTGGGTATTAGATGAAGTTAAGGAGTTTTGCTAATATTCTTGGGAATGATACCATGATTATGTAGGCAATGTTTGCTAAACTGTTAAAGTGTCAAGTACTCACTTTGAAATGTTCAGCAAAAAGTCAATAAATAAGGTAGAATATTATCAATGTTGAATTTAAGTGTGGTATATGGGTGTACTATTATTTCATCTTTTCTGTATGTTTGAAATCCTTTGTATACTATTCAACTGCTTAACTAAAGTGACGGCGAAGGCAATTTGAGAAACACCGGCTGTGAAATTCCACCGTGACCTTGTAAGGTCGGACACCTTCTTGACCTGCGTTAGTCTTTTCCCTGTAGTTGATTGCTTTGCTCGAAAGGCATTGCTGATTCGAAAGCTGTGAACGACTCTTTTCATACTGATACCCCACAAGTCTCCTTGTGTCTCTGTAGAGGTGTTTTTGGTAGTATGATTTCTCAGGAGATTGTGTTACTGCTGTAAGCTCTAAAGATGTCTGTCCCACCTGGAGATCCAAGATGGCTTTCAGCCGCCCATGATTTCTTTATAATCTTTATGCCATCGCTGTAGGAGACTGCACTGTATGAAGTATTCTAGACCTTCTAGTGACTTCTTTGTCTGTTGCCCCTCCAATAGTGGTGGCGTGATGATCTACTTTGACAGAATTGAAGTGGTGAACTTCCTGGTCCCAAACGCAGGTAGGTCATCCAGTTTTTTCTCACCCAGCATGCCAGCCCCACGTCTGTTGTGGCACCTCAGCAAAGGAGAACTGCTTTGCCTGAGAAAGTGTTGAGTCTTGCCTTTTCTCGTGCTGAACCCTCTCCTTCCCTCCCAGTGTATGATATAGTAAAGAACTACACTGCTGACTACGACAAGGCTCTCATCTTCAACAAGATCCACCACGAACTGAACCAGTTCTGCAGTGTGCACACACTTCAGGAGGTCTACATTGAGCTGTTTGGTAAGAAAGTCTGTTCCGATCACGCTATGCTGAGCATCCCTACTTATCCCCACTATCTGGTCCTGAGCAACCTTGCAGGGTAAATGAGGATTTACCAACAGAATCCAGTGCTCAGAATTGGTCACAGAGGGAATTGCTAGCAAGTGTTCGTGACAGTGGAAGAAGATCATTAGAGTGGTTGAGTTTTGGACACAGGACTAATAGTGGAATGGAGTATTCATTTCGGGCCTGAATCAGAGGACTAGAATGGAAAAACATCATTCTATAATGAAGACAAGGTCAGTTCTAGAAAAACTGTAGAGATTATCCAGCCAACATCCTCACTGTAAGATAAGGGTACTGCAGTCCAGAGTGAGAAAGCCTCAGAGCTAGTCACTTCCTGGTAGCAGAGCTGGAGCAGGAAATTTCATCTCCTGGCTCTTCCTTCAGTGTTCTTTTCACCATACCACGCTGAACGAAGGACAGCCAGGATAGGTGCTAAGAAGGGTGCGGTTTACAGTTAATTCTAGAAGTGAAATCAGAACTGTAGTTCCTAACAGTTCCTAGAAGTTTTATAATTTTTTTTTACCCTGTACCTATAGAGGTGAATAGGAAAACACTTTAAACAAAAAGGATCTGTGTGTTGAAGTACACAAATTTTGTCCATTTTACCTGGTCAGAGTAAACACAGCCTGACTTCAGTGGCAGAGGAAGGAAACATTTTAGCAATTGTTATAACTCATGGTAAAGAATGTTTAGACTTGCTGCTAGAAATTATCTAGTAGCCAATGCTAAAAGTAAATTTTTCAACTAGTAGTATACACTATTCTTGATACTAGACTGGACAATGATTTTTCCCAAGAATCGTCATAAAAAGGAGCCTGAGCGAGAACATTTTTTATGGTAGACAGAAGGAGAAATCATCAATATTGTTAATGATCATAGTTAAACATATAATAGCCTTTTGCACTGTTGAAGATTTAGGAAATCGGCTTGGCGCCTGTGGCTCAACGGGCTA
This sequence comes from Perodicticus potto, assembly GCA_963574655.1. Taxonomy (NCBI): domain Eukaryota; kingdom Metazoa; phylum Chordata; class Mammalia; order Primates; family Lorisidae; genus Perodicticus; species Perodicticus potto. The sequence continues at coordinate 12,211 of CAUYRH010182511.1, forward strand.
AGGCGCCAGCTACGTACACCTGAGCTGGCGGGTTCGAATCCAGCCCGGGCCCGCCAAACAACAATGATGGCTGCAACCAAAAACTGGCCGGGCGTTGTGGCGGGCGCCTGTAG
>CAUYRH010182512.1:0-11097 GCA_963574655.1 Perodicticus potto
TGCATAAAGCCCATTATTTACATAGTGATTCACTGACAGCAGTGGGGACCCAAATAGGTTCCAGAACTCTTGTGTTAATCCCTCCAGGGTTGGGTGTTTCCGGGATTGAGAGCCACTTTCCCAGGGGAACAGAATCTTCAGAAGTTAAATTGGATTCTCAAAAAAATTCAATAACATTAACATAAAAGTTACTTAACTGAGTAAAAGGCAAACCCCAGAACCTCGACTTTAAATACAATACTGAACACTCTCCCCATGCGTTTGGTTTGGGCCGGGGGCCTACAGCTGAGAGGACGTTAACAGAATAGCTGGGTTTCCTCTCTGCATGATCTTCCACGGTTGGCCTTAAAATATTTCATTGTTTATTCCTTCTGGAATCTGACCCATTGCAGCAAAGATGTCGTTACACAGCAAAGAACACAAAACAGCCCAGGCAGTTTCTGCCGGAGCCACGATTCCAGAGATAAGATAGGAAGGACCCACATTTCCTGGAACTAAGACAGAGTCACTGAAGCATCCCCGAGCAAAACCCAGAAGCTCATTGGGTTGGATATTTTTTGGAAAATTTAAACTAGGATAATGAGGATTTCAGAACCTCCTTCAGCTGATGGGCGCTTCCTCTGCATGCAGGGAACACAAACCCGAATATTGACTTTTGTCCTTCAGTTAAGAAAGCATTTTGAAAAAGTCATATAAATATATATCCTTCAATCATATTAAAGGACAAGTTTTCCAGTGCTTTTCTTCTGTACTTTTCATTTCCTATGAGACCACACATAAAATAACCTTTCACGTGATTGCATTTTACTATCACTTTAAAGGAATTGTTTTTATTTTAGGAGGTAATGTGCAAAATCATGCTATTTAACACTAAGCTATATTCACAGATCACGCAAGTTAAATAAAGACACCTTGCTGATTTCTTAATATAGATTCAGCTAAGATTAGTTATGCATCTGCCACCTTAACATTCAGATTGGGGGTAGAGGGAAAAAAAGCCTTCGTTAAAAATCACACTTGCAAGGTAAGTGCCTAGAATTTCATGGTTCATTTAAGACCATCACAATCAAGAATTTAATTATGTTAAGAAAGAATGGTATCTTCTTAACATCCAAAATTATACCCCCCTTCACTTCTCTCTCCCACTGTACTAAGTGGATCATTTTCCTTCACCTCTGTGTTCTTGTTTTTTGACCTATGAAATAAAGAGTTTAGCTGGAAGGTTTTTAATATACCCTTTGGGTCTATTATGCTGTGACTTCATGATTTCTGGGGAATAGACTGACAAGGAGGCAGAGAGGGACCAGAGCCAAAGGACTGTGGAAATCTGGCCAATTCACTTGCTAAGCAAAACAGTATTTCCCATGGCACCAAACAACTGTCCCACAGGGTGCTGTCAGTGGCTGGCGGCTCACAGCTGCAGGGCAACAAGATGCTGTAGAATGACAGTTCTGCCAAAACCTCATTTAAACATTTGCCGAAAAACATGCTATTCAACAAATCATTGGATCTCAAAAATCACATTTTCCTCCCAACCAAGACCTGTGTATTAAGGCATCAGGGACAGACTGAGAATTAATAATGGCACATTAAAATGGGAGTGGGGGCTTGTATTTAGATCAGCAAATCTAACAATAACTTCCAGTCTGAGTAGCAAAGTGTTTATGCTTTGCAAGTTACTATAAACGTACAGTCCTCTACACCGTGGGATTATTTAGATAACGTTCAGATTGGCTCAACTCAATGAGAGCCTGACTGGTGATGAGTCATGTTCTCCCATTGAACAGAGCCTGAGAAAGTGGCTCACATGTAGGTGTTTTGTTTGGGAATGCAATCCCAGAGAGTGCCAGCAAGAAAAGAATGAAACAAAGGAGGGAGAAGTCCACACACGATGCATGATGGCCCCTGGGTGATGTATTGATCCATTACGCAAGACCTTCCCAGGAACCTTAGGAAATGCATCTCAGAACTGTGAGAAGAAGACAGCAAAGAGGGAAACATTTATCCATCATCTTTCATTACTCATGTCTTCAGGTTTGCCTCATGGGTGTTAATTTTTCTGCACTTCCTATTTACTCCCATAGGACTGACGACAAGGTCAGAGGAGCTTCCAAACAGGAAACAGAAAGCTCAGGCACAAACCAAGAAGCCGTGGAGGTTGCACCTACATGATGCTAGTTGAAGCCTGCACAGAACTGTTTGCTCAGCAGTGTTTGGAATAAGTATGAAGGCCAAGACGGTATGAATTGGTACACACAAAGAATCAGGCCATGTGTATCAGTCAGGATGGGCCAGTTATACTGTAGTAACAAATGATCCCACACTTTCAATGGCTTACAACAATAAAGGTTTTTTTTTTTCCCCACTCATGTTACAAATCCAAAGTGGGTCAGCTATGACTCTATGCTGTTTTCTTTTACTCTAGGGACAAGGTTTACAAAACAGTCTCTATCAAGAATGTTGCTGGCCACTGTGACTAAGGGAGAAGATTTAGTTCTGAACCACGTTGTTTTATAAAGCTTCTTCCTGGATGAGATCTACATCACTTCTACTCACCCTTCATTACCCAAAGCCTGTCATAGTTCAAAGAGCTGGGACACAAAATACTCCATTAGAAGAGGCAATGCAAGAACAGTGACTTGGGGAGCAGAAATGCAAGTCATCACACTATGTCTTCAATTTCATGGGGAGAAAGCCAAGGGTAAGAGGAACAATTTACTCTAGGAAACCTTGTACAAATTCCTCCATAGCCCATCTTTCCTTTGAACACATGGTCACTGAATATTAACAAATAGTAAGTCCCAGTCAAAGAAAGCAGATCATATCCAGTAGCTATCAGTAGATACTTTTCCAATGAGAAGCAAAGCAAAGCACAGAGGTGAAGTATCAGAAATCATCTAATTCATATATTTTAAATTCCCTCATTTTATAAATGTTGGGATGGGGTCAGTTTTCAGAAATCACAAGTGACATTAAGAAATCACAAAGCAAGTTCATAACAGAGCTGGGACGAGGAATTCTATTTCCCAATCCAGCATAAAGTTCACAAGAAACATTACTGTCATAATTCTCTATTCTTTGCCTTTTTGACATGCAGAGAATAAACAATTAAACATGCAAATAATACAGCTAATTTCAAATTCTGCCAGGTCCTGTAAACACAGAGTAATGTGAAAATAAGAGGTTAGGTGCCAATTTGTAAAAGAGGGTCTCTCTGAGCAGACAACATGTGTAAAACTTACTAAACCACTTACATAAAATCACAACAGGTTTTTTTAATAACAGTTAGAAACCTCATTCTTAAGGTTCCTGTCCTCAAGTGCTGGACAGAGGATTGATTCCAGTTCATAGCCTGTTAGGAACCAGACCATGCAGGAGGAGATGAGAGGTGGGCGGACCAGCGAGCTAAGCTTTATCTGTATTTACAGCCACTCTCTGTTATTTGGGTCACCACCTGAGCTCTGCCTACTGTCAGATAAGTGCTCATAGGAGGGGCAACCCTACTGTACACTGTGATTTGAGGGATGTAGGTTGCTTTTGCTCTTTATGAGAACCTAAGGCCTGATGACCTGAAGGGGAGACGCACTTGAATCATCCCACAACCATTCCCCTCCAGCCCATGGTCTCTGGAAAAACCATCTTCAAGGAAACCAGCCCCTGGTACCAAAAACATTGGGGACCCCTGTTCTAATGGATACCGTCCCTCTATCAGGACCTCTGAAAGGATTCTGTCTTCTGTACTTTCTCTGCACTTCTCAATCTCCACTAAATCTTTCTCTCTTTTAATTGGCCATATTTTTATCTGGTTACACTCAGTGAAATTTTATGAGCGCTATCCTTAATTTTAAAATCAAGCAAGTAAACTATTTTATATGCTTCTTACCTAAATTAATTTGCTTTTAAAGTATTTTCTGTAAATCAAGAACCCTTGGAATGAAAATGTATCCTCTGCAGCCACTTCCTTTTCACCTACCCATTCTAACCTATCTAATTCTTGCTGTAGAAAGATTTCTTTCCCTTCAAATCTGTGTTTGGGCAAAAATACAGGTTCCGTGACACAAAACAAACAAACAAACAAAAAAATCCTTGCTAAGTTATCCTGGGCAGAAACATGTTTGGTAAACAAAATACAAAGAATGGCCACCACACCACTCCCACCCCCTGATTCTCACCCTATTTAACTCTCTCCCTTTTGGGTGTGCAAGAGCTTTGTGACTTTATGATGAGGTGGTACTCCTGTGATTAGGGTACAATATGCAACAAAAGTGGGCCTCACCTTGTACCATGAGCCCTTTAAGGCATGGGAAATTGGAAGCCTAAAAAAATTGCACTGAGCGTTGCTGGTTTGAATACGGAGAGAGCCACATGAGAAGGAACGAGGGCAGCCTCTGGATACAGACTTCAGCCTAAGGCTAAGTCAGCAAAAGAAACAGGGACCTCACATCTGCAGCTGCAGGGGACTAGATTCTTCCAAAAACCTAAATGACCTTGGAATTGGACTCTTCCCTAGATCCTCCAGAGAAGAGCCTCGGCTGGCTGAGACCTCAATTTTGGATTAGAAGACCTGGAGCAGAGAATTCAGTCAAGCTGGAGCTTGCCTGGAATTTTGACCTCCAGGACTGTGAGATAATAAATGGGTGTTATTTTTAGCTGCTAAGTTTGTGGTAATTTGTTATGCAGCAAAAGAAAACTAATATAACATGTAACAGTAGATTTATCAACTGGGGGGTTCTGTTAAACAGCTAAATAATGACTCTTTCCCACCTTCACAATGCGTGCCATTAATCTTCCCAAAAAGAAGAGAATTTCCGGGGGACAGAGGTGGGAGTCAGTGATGGAAAGGCAGGACCCAATGTGGGGCAGACTGATGGGAATCAGCAACTCGCCCAGCCGCAGGGCTATGCTCAGGCAAGGTTATCCACCGCCCTACCAGAATAAAGAGGTGAAACACGGAGGCTAAACCATAATGCACCACAACGTACCCAGCCACAGAGTTAAGAACCTCAGTACAACCAATTTTCATTCTAATTCTTAGTACACAGGGCAGAAGCGAATGGGGAGGTCATGGAATTGTTTCAAAGATAACATGCATTTATGACATTTTTCTGATTGCAAATTCGCACAATTACATGCAGAGAGCTCAGAAGCATTCACATACTGTGGTAGAAAAAAACACTGTGTGTTCCTCTAATACCATTTTATTTTTATTTTTCTTAGTGTAAACAAAGGCTTTAGTTCCCAGCCTCCCAGGCAAACAGGTTGGGGCCATTCGATGGAATTCTGGTCCATGGGATATAAGTAGAAATAATAGAAGTCATTTCTAGGCCTTGCTCTTTTTTTTTTTTTTAAGTTTTACTTTATTCAGAATATTATTGGAGTACATACCTCATTTTGGTTACATAATTTGGTTCTGTACATTAAGTCAAAGTTATTTGTGTCTCCTTCACCCAGAATGTGTGCATTATACAAATTAGGTGTACATTAACCCAACTCCTCCTACCCCTACCATCTACTTGATTTCTTTTGATTTTTACTTCCATATGTACATGAACTAGTTCCAATTTACTACCTAGAACATGTGGTGTTTGTTTTTCCATTCTTGTGGAACTTCACTTTGAAGAATGGTCTCTAGTTCCTTCCAGGTTGTTACAAAAAATATTACAGTACCATTTTTTTTTTTTTTTTGGCTGAGTAGTACTCCATGACCCTACTTTAAATTCAACTAACTAACAACTTTAATTTCATCTTCAATCTTAATTCCCTTTTGCCATGTAAGCTAACATAGTCACAGGTTTCAGGGATTGGAACATGGAAATCTTTAAGAGGGCCATTAATCTGTCTACCACACACACGTCTAAGAGAAGACTACTAAGGTCGTCTCTGTTATGCTGTCTTTTTATTTCTCTGTACTGGGTCCGCAATGATTTCCTTCAGATTTATTTTCCAATTCACTAATTTTTCTTTTTTTTTTCTTTTTTAAAAACACTCTAAGCCAATCTTCTCTTGTCCCTGATGGGAACATGTCAAAATGACCACCAGAAGGAGGGAGCTGGGCTCCCTGAGTCCCTGAATGGAAGAAAAGCCTACACAGACCCATGCCAAGCTTAGCAAAAACTAGAAATAAGGGCAGTGCTTATTACATTAAGGTGTAGGGTTTGGCAGTGGGGGAGAAGAGCAGATATTTTCTCACTAAAGTAAAACCTAACTTATCTTAAATAACACATATACATTTTTTTCCTCATTTTTTAATTATATCATGGTTGTGTACATAAATGTAATCATGGGGTACAATGTGTTGGTTTTATATTCAATCTGAAATATTTTGATATAATTCTTTCTCTAGTTATTTAACAGGTTTACAGACATGATCTTTGTCTTAGATATTTTTCTTGATTTAGCATAACACCCAAGCATGGCACGAGAATTTAAATATCAAATTTAATTAATGTTACAAAATATTCCTATTCTGATACACCTTGATATTCACACTTGGTAATTTCTGTCTTACTTAAAACTATAATGAGGAACATACAAATCCTGATTTATATACAGATATGTATATGTGTGTCTATGTTAAATATATATTTGTACTTATGTGTGCAAGTGCATAAACACATATAGATACGTATGTACATGTAAACCTATATATAGTTACTAACAATAGGAATAATGACAAACTGCTTCCTCTAATATCAGATTTAAGTCTATATTATCTTTAACTTTATTTCGATCCCCTACTGCCTAAACCACAAATTAGGTGGAGAGCCTGCCTCTCTGATCTTTTCAGCCTAATTTAAGGAAAAATCAACCTGGAAAAAAGAAAAGTTAGAGTGAAAACTAGTATTTGTTTAGCATGGAAAAAGATGCACAATGAGAAGTTAAGATTAGTTTCTTGAATATTCAGAATAGGTGTTAACTATTTGTGAACCAAGAGGCAAAAGTAAATACACCGGGCTGTCTAATCTAATCTCCAATTTTTCCATTTACTTGAAATGAATTTCAAAAGACCTGAGAAGAGACAAAGGGCTAATAAGTATTCTTTAATGTACAAGATTATAATTAACCTAATGTCTGTTTCAAATTTACTATTATCTATTAAAGAATAAATAATTTTATAGCCCTCTAATGTAGCTCTTAAGCTTTAAATCACTGACCATAACTAATAAGGAGCTTAATAGCAAGAACACCCTAAAAAGAGCCACAGACCACAATTTCACTGAGCATAAATCATCATCATTTTTAATGCAAAGGCAACAGCAAATCTCTGTAATTACTGGGTGCATTTTGAATCATTTTTATTATTACTGCACTGGCCCCATTAAAAATCTAAAACACTGAACTGCATGGAATATAAAACTGAAATTATGATACACTACAAACTCTAATTGAAATCCATAAATTTTTCGACTGGTATTCAGAATTTAGTTTGTTGCCAAAGAATTTCAGCTATGCAGAATTAACTTTGAAAGTGTTCTCTTTGTCTAGGGCAATAAGCAAGAGCATTTTACACTGCCCACTTAGGGTTGTCAATTCTGGAACAAAATTATGGGGATTATTTCTTATTCACTTAGGATTTCACATTTCTAAAGCGAACAGCAATCTGCAAAAACCAAAATTAACAAACTCAAATAGAATATACCATCTATGAAAGAATACAAAGTAGTACTTTGCTTCCCATGCCACTGGGGAACCTACCTCACTCCACACAGCTGATGACAACAGACCCTGCAACCTCGACATTAATCTTACTAGAAATGACAAAGGTTTGGCAACAAATCTTCCAAAGGACTCCACGCCAACACGCATATTAGTGTGTGCACATCAGGAATGAACACAGGATGAGCTCCCAAGCTAGTCTGAGGGTGTCCATACTCTGAACATAACTTCCTGAGTGGGCTTAATGGCTAATAACTTAATGACTACCTCTTAAAAATCCTTAATATTCCTATAACAAATATAATAACTACAGGTAAAGCTGTTGTGCTGCACATATGAATTTACATAAATGTTACTCTGGGTAAAACTGCTGATTATGTGAGAAATCTGAGACAGCGTATCCTTCAGAATTTGTGATAAATATTCCATAAGTACTGGCATTCACATGAATATATGTAAAAAGTATAATTTTTTACTAGTTACGTCATTTGGCTGATCATGTAATGCAATTCATCTCATTAAAATACTTTTTTTAAAATTTTGGCTCTCATTAATTTGTCTGTTGTCTACAGTGGAGGTGACAGCCCAATAAATCTAACAATTTTCTTATAATAATGATGTGCCCCCATGCAGAATCTTTTATAAATTATATGCATTATACTTTTCTATTCACCGTACACTGGCACTTTCAGGGCCTTAATCTCCTTTAAGTGTCTTAATTTGAAGCATACTTTTCCTATTTCTTTTAGAAGAGAGACTCTTGCTCTGCCCTGAACATTCCTTTCCCACATTACATGTCTGCCTCTATTCTACACTTTCCTGAAATGTCTCCATGTCCCCCTTCCTAACTCACATCTAGACCTGCCTAAATTCCCAAGTCACCCCAGCCTGAAGAATTCATTCTCCCTCTTCTGAACCCTTATTTATAACCATCCTGATTTCTCATCGTTGCTGCCTTCAGCTGTCACTTCACTTATGCATATAATATTTCACAGATTCAGCTTTTCTTATCAATATAACTTTGCCCACACAGACCATTTCTTAGTGCTGCAACTGTAAAAGAAACCGCCTGTAAATTTATATAGTTGCACTTGAATAATTTCAGAATGAAGTATATCCTTTCTCAAGTTATATATACCTTAATGTTATAAATTCTGGTAATTATGCCCAATTTGGTTCCGAGTAAATCAAACACACAGACACCAATGTGATGCTTTGGATAATAATTTTTTTTTTTTTTTGAGACAGAGCCTCAAGTTGTCACCCTAGATAGAGTGCCAGTTGTCACCCTGGATAGAGTGCCATGACATCACAGCTCACAGCAACCTCTAATTCCTGGGCTCAAGCGAGTCTCCTGCCTCCGCCTCCCAAGTAGCTGGGACTAAAGGCACCTGCCACAACGCCCGGCCATTTTTTGGTTGCAGCCGTCATTGTTGTTTGGTGGCTCGGGCTGGATTCAAACCCACCAGCTCAGGTGTACGTGGCCGGTGCCTTAGCCCGTTGAGCCACAGGTGCAGAGCCAATAAATTTTTTTAAAATTAAAATTTTCTGGGTGAGATCACACTTGTGGTGCATATTTGAAGGGTCAGAAGAAAACTTCTAAATACGGATCAAAAATGTTTTCACATAGTAAATGGGAAAATATTATGAATGTTATATCAATCAGGTTGATAAAAATATCTCCGATTGTATGTTAAGCCCTCACACTGTACCCCATGACTGAATTATTGTACACAGCTATGACTCAATAAAAAATAAAAAAAAATAAAGTACCATTCATGTATTTAAAAAAAAATTAAAATTTTCTCACTTCCATATATATATGTTTAACTAAGTTCTAGAATTCTATCTTAGCCCTCATTAGAACTCTCTCTAGTAATAGGATTTTATCTGCCATTTTAAATTGTAAAATATTTCTGAATATTAGAATGTATTTATGTGTTTAGACAAATTAACACAAACAAGGACCAAACTACTCATCTTTGAGGAGAAAAGGAAATTGTGTATTTAGTAGGAACATGACTTTAGATCTTGATTTTGTCATTCCTGTGATCTTGGGATTGGCATTGTTTCAGTGGTTTAAAAAAATAAAATGAGGGAGTGGGGTTATAACCGCCTGTGAATTTATATAGTTTATGACACTTGCACAATTTCAGAATGAAGCATATCCTTTTTCAAGTTGTATCTACCTAAATGTTATAAATTTTGGTAATATACCCAATTTGTTTCTAAGCAAATCGAACACACAGATACTGACTGATGAATGACATCAATCAATGCTATTCAAGCCATGCTCCTCTAAGTTGCCCAACCTGCCCTGGGGAGCTAGGGCCTGTTCCTTGCTCCACCCATTCATTTAGACAACTATTTTAACTCTATTTGGGGGATTTAGATTTCTCATGAGATTTTGCTACAAAAAGGATTCTACAGTAAAGAATCCAGTTCTTCCACCTGTGACTTGGCATGACTCTAAAAATGTTCTCGTTTTACAATTTTGTGTATACAGCACAAAATTTAGACCGGGAAGGTCAAAGGCTGACTGTCCACAGGACCAGTAGGGATCCCAAGTCCACATTTGGCCTGCAGTCCTTCTTCTGCATTCCAAGTGCCAAAAGCCATGCCCACCCATGGTGGGAGGTGACCTGCCCACCCAGCCCTGCTCAGGGTGCAGAGCCAGGGGTGTCCAGCCTTTTCTTTTTTCTGCTGCACATCAAAAGAGTAAGAGCTGTCTTGGGCCATATGTTATAAACACAAACACCTGTGAAAGCAGATGAGCATATTTTTCATAGTATCTGACACCACAGATAGGCACAACAGTCCTCAAATAATATGCAAATTTGCACGCAGCCCATAGGCCACAGGTTGGACACTCTGGTAAATGCAGTGTCTACACAGGGGTTTCCAGCAGTTAATTTAAGTGTCAACTCGGCATGGCTGGGCTGCCCAGATTTTTTTTTTGGTCAAACTTGAGTCTGAGTGTTGATGTGAAGTATTTTTTAGTGTGATTAACATTTTTTTTTTTTTTTTTTTTGCAGTTTTTGGCCAGGGCTGGGTTTGAACCCACCACTTCCGGTATATGGGGCCAGCGCCCTACTCCTTTGAGCCGCAGATGCCACCCTGTGATTAACATTTTTTAATTGGTAGGTTTTAAGCAAGGCAGATTATCCCACACCCACATGGGTAAGCCTCAGCCAGTCAGTTGCAGGCCTTAGGAGAAACAATGGAAGTCCCTCCAGAAGAAAGAATTCTGCCTCCAGATGCCTCAGGATCGTGACTGCAGCGTCATCCTTCTTGGATCCCCAGATCTGCAGCTGCCAGTTTGACCTGCGGATGTCAGACCCTCCCACCCTACAATCTTGGGAGCCCCTTCCTTCAAATAGAGATGAGAGGAGAGGGGAGGAGAGGGGAGGGGAGGAGAATGAGGGGAGGGGAGGGGAGGGG